>BPLS01025324.1:11365-22959 GCA_019656275.1 Rhododendron kiyosumense | reverse complement strand
GAGAGAGAGAGAAGCCGAGAGAGAGAGAGAGAGAGAGAGAGAGAGAGAAGCCGAGAGAGAGAGAGAAGGGAGAGAGGAGAGAGAGGAAGGAGAAAGGAAGGAGATTTGATGTTGGCCTTGGTTTGATTTTTGATGTGTACTTCAAATCCTTGCTTATATTTTCTTCCCAAATCAAATCCTTACACCTTGTACTCCCATATATTCACCTAGCAAGCTTCCTAACCATTGGATGGTGTACAATTCTCATCTCAACCCTCCAATTGGAAGCAAATCTCTCCAAAGTACACCATAGCCTTACAAGCTAGGATTTCTCTTTGATTTTCCTTGGATATTTCCATTTTAATTGGAATTTTCTCAACCCTTGGATTGTGTACCAATCTCATCTCATCCTTCCATTTTGATTCAAGAATCCAACCTAGTACTAACTAGCCATGCAAGCCTAAGATTTTTCCTTGATTCATGCTTCAAAGTTGGATTTGTTTTTGATTTAAAATTGGGGAAGAAGAGAGAGAGAGGGGGCCGGCCATATGGAGAGAGAGGGAACCCTTTGCCTATAAATAGAGAGCCTCACTCACTTGAAATCTCACACCTCAAAGCAATTGCTCCTCCTTCTCTCTAGAAATTCTAAGTTCTCTTGTTTTTAGTTCAAAGTTTCCTTGTTTGTGAGAGCTTCTTGAGTGAAACCCCCGAGCCACTTCCAAAACCACCCGACGGCTCTTAAAGTAGTAGTAGTAGTAGTTAGTTAGGTTGTTTCTAGGGAAAGTTCCCAAAACTTTTCCCTTTCGAAGCAAACGGAGGCCGTTACGCTGCCGAAATCGACCCGATGATCAAAAGCCACCGCCAAGAAGAACGGTAGTTAATTCTAACTACTTTGTAATCATTTCTACTAAATTAGTAGTAATCTTGACTAGTTTTCAAAAGCTTACTTTGATTTGCAAAGAAATTGTGATCTTACTTTAAAAGTGACTTGTTTGTTGTTTGAAAAGTAAAAATACTTGTTTGTGTTATTTTTTGGTATCCAAGCATGCTAAGTGGTTTAAATGTTCTTACTTTACCATTTCGAAGTTGGAATCATGCTTATTGTTTGTAAAAGTCTCACACGCGGAGTCTCACATGCAAACGTGACACGAAAATCAAGAAAGTAGAAACATGGCACCTAGGGTGTGTTTAAAAAGGTTGTTGTGTTTTCCCGGTTGGAAAATATCTTCGAAACTACGTAATGACTATTTCAAGAGTATTACGTAAGTGTGTGTGTGTGCCAATGGGAACCCGGTACGGCGGAACCATTGTGAGGATACTCGAGAATCCGGAACGGCGGAATCGAGGTTGGGTGTGTTGTCTTGGTTATCCGCGGTACGGAGCCAATGATATGTGTGCCAATGGGAACCCGGTGCGGCGGAACCATTGTGAGGATACTCGAGAGCCCGGAACGGCGGAATCGAGGTTGGGTGAGTTAAAAGGTGTTTTTGATAAAGTGTAACAATGAAAAGGTTAACGATGAGTCAAACGCCAACGGTAGTTACAAGCGAATATCAAACATGTTAGCTTATTGTCTTTTATCCCTGCGTATATACTTATCATGTGGAAATCGATGTTAGTATGGTAGGATTTACTATTGAGCCCTCGTAGCTCATGGTGTTGCCTTTGTGGTGACCCTGGCATATTATATTGGTGGCGACGCCGATATAATATGTCAGATTTGATAGATGAACATGGCGACCTATTCACGTTGGAGGCGTACGGAGCCGAGGAACTCGCTAGGCTGGAGGAGCAAGAAGAGCCGTAGTGTAGGACCTCGTAGCTTTCCTTTTGTTGTCTTTGAACTTTAAATGCTCTTATGTGAGCCGTTTTGTAATAATGAGCAGTGACTCAGTATTTCTGTAATAATTTTCCTTTATTAACGTACCTAAAATTAGGGGCGTTACAGGATTTATTACCCAATGGATAAAGGGGTTAGTGTTTCACAAAGTACAAGGATTTTATTAAATAATCAAGTCTTGGATTTTCCCATGTGATTTTGTGCATTTAATTATTGGGGTAAATCAAAACCCTAGATTTCCTAGATTACCCTTTTTACTTATTTTATGTTAGGGTTTTGATCTTCCAAGATCATTTGGTACATGTGTATATATATATAAGTACTTGGTGATTTTTATTGATTAGTTTAATGGGGAAAATCTTGCCCTTTTAAATCTCCTTTGATCTCTAGTACAATTTCCTTTTTGTTTATTGTTTTCTTGAACTTTGTATGCATGTAGATATATATGTGTGTGTATACTTGAGAGAGAGAGAGAGAGAGAGAGAGAGAGAGAGGAGAGAGGGCCGGAGAGAGAGAGAGAGAGGAGAGAGAGCCGAATGGGAGAGAGGGAGAGAGAGAGAGAGGAAGGAGGGAAGAAAGGAGGAAGAAGATTTGATGTATATCTTGGCCTTGATTTTTGTTGTACTTCAAATCCTTGAGATTTATTTCTTCCCAAATCAAATCCTTACACCTTTGTACTACAATATTTTCCTAGCAAACTTCTCCACCATTGGATGGTGTACAATTCTCATCTCAACCCTCCAATTGTTCCAAGATCTTACCAAGGTACAAACATAGCCTTGCAACCTAGGATTTTTCCTTGATTTATGCTTAAAAGTTGGATTTGATTAGATATACTTCTTGGACACCTTGCAACTTCTTGACCCTTGGATCATGTACCATTTCCATCTCAACCATCCATTGGATCCAAGAATATCACCAAGGTACACCATAGCCATGCAAACCTAGGATTCTTGCATTGATCTTCCATGATCTCTTGCCAAGTGTCAAGGTGAGGCTTAGAGTGAGAGAGAGAAGAAGGCCAAGCTCTTGCCTATAAATAGAAGGCCATTCCAAGCCTTTGAACTCACACCTCAAAGCATAGCTCTTCCTTCTCTCTAGAAACCTTTTTCTGTTTTCTGGGCAGCCTACTGCCCGTCCGAAAATCCCCAGTTTTCTCCTGTTTAGAGTAGTTTTTAGGATCAACTTCCTTCTGGAAAGTTGTAGAGCGCTTCGAAACCTTGAAGTTAGGCTCAAGAATCACCCCAATCGGTTAAGAAATGACCCAGATATTGCCATCCGAAGTTCAGTAAAATTTCTGGATTTCTTTTTCTGGACAGCTTACTGTCCTTTGCTTCATCCCTATTTTTCTCCAACCTAGGTTCGTTTCTAGGATTAACTTTCTTCTCGAGAGTTGTAGAGGGTTTAGAGAGCTTCGTTCTCGACCCAAGAACGACTCTATTCGGCCAAAGATTGACCGAGTTACTGCCGTCCGAAGTTCGGTCCAGATTCGGGGGAATTTTCCACCTAGCTTACTCTGCCCCGACTAGTTTCGGATCAAGGTAGTTATCCTTACCTACTTTTCCTAAGTATGAGTAGTTTAACCTTGCACTTAAACTTTATGTATCATGTTAATTGTATGTTTGATTCAAAGATATTTTGATCGTTGATAAGGTTATCTTTTAAAGTTGGAAATGCATGATGTATGTTTGTTTATGATGATTCAAGCATGCAAGCTAGTAAGTAGTTGAATGATTGTTGTTTACGTATGTGATATGTTCTACCACGAAGTCTTTGCATGTAACGAGACACGAGAACCGAGGAAAGTAGAAACATGACACCTAGGGTGTGGTTAATGATGAGATGTGTTTTGAAACCGCGATGTGGCCGGACTTGGTAGCCCATCGTGTGGATTGTAAAAACCGCAACGTGGCCGGACTTGGTAGCCCGTTGTGTGAATGAAAACTCGTAATGTGGCCGGACTTGGTAGCCCATTGCGTGGGTTGTGAAAACCACAAAGTGGCCGGACTTGGTAGCCCTTTGTGTAGATTGCCAATAGGGCCGGACGTGGTAGCCTTATTGGTAATATGGCTTGGTTTTCCGTGGAGAGGAGCCAATGCAAGTTTTGTGTGTGCCAATGGGAACCCGGTGCGGCGGAACCATTGTGAGGATACTCGGGAACCCGGAACGGCGGAACCGAGGTTGGGTGTGTATGGCTTGGTTATCCGCGGTACGGAGCCAATGCAATTGATTTTGAAAAGATGGTTTTGTAAATGGGAAATGATTGATACGGTCTACGACGAGTCGCGTAGGAGAAACAAAGAGAAACTTGGACACCAACGTTGATATCGAATATGTTAATGTTTGTCTTGTTTGTAAGTTAAGGGTTAGTGGGTAGGGTTACTCTATTGAGCTTTCGTAGCTCACGGTGTTGCCTTGTGGTGACCCTGACATATTATATTGGTGGCGACGCCGGTATAATGTGTCAGATCTTGTAGATAATCAAGATGAACCGTTCACTTGGAGGCGTCCGGAGCTGAGGAGCTGGCTAGGATGAAGAAGCGAGAGGAGCTGTAGTTAGGAAATCTTAGTTTCCTTTCTTTGTTGAATTAATGTACCCTTTGAAGTATTTATGATGTAATAAACTCTCTTTATTATGTAATAAATGCTTCTTAACGTACCCTAATTTTGGGGGCGTTACAGTTTTGCTGATGATCTGATGATTTTCTACAAAGGGGAGTTGACCTCAGTCAAACATATTCAGGATGCTCTCACTGAATTTCAAATCCTGTCTGGCCTTTCAACTAGTCCTGGAAGGAGTAGTATTTACTTTTCTGGGGTTAACACAAACACTAGGCTGGCCATTCTGGATGTTCTGAAATTTAAAGAAGGCAGTCTACCTGTTAGGTATCTTGGAGTTCCTCTAATTTCTACTAAGCTCAAAGCTTCTGATTGTCAATGTTTGGTGGATAATATTACTGCCAAAACTAAGTCCTGGACCAATAGGGATCTTACATATGCTGGAAGGGTCCAGCTGATTCAAAATGTTCTCTTTTCCATACAAACCTATTGGTCATCCCTGTTTATCATCCCCAAAAAGGTGATTAAGGAGGTTGAGTCTATCCTCAGGGCCTTTCTTTGGACTGGGCCTGACCTTAAAAAAACAGGTGCCAAGGTCTCTTGGGAGCACCTATGTTCCCCCAAACAGGAGGGAGGTTTGGGATTCAAATCTATGCAGATATGGAATCAAGCAGCTATTGCCAAGCACATATGGTTCATTATCTCTGGAGGAGAACAGTCAATGTGGTGTCAGTGGGTCAAATCATATTTAATAAAAAGGAACAATTTCTGGAATTTGAAGATTCCAAGTGATTGCTCTTGGGTGTGGAGGAAGTTTTTGAATCTTAGACCCAAAGTACAGCCATATATTCTTAGTGTTATAAGAAATGGTTGCACTACCTCCTTTTGGCATGACAATTGGCATCCATTAGGCCCTTTGATCGCCAAATTTGGCCCTGGAGTTGCCTATGATTCAGGTATACCAATTGATGCTGCTGTGTCTTGCATCATCGAAAGCTCAAGGTGGGCATTTCCAACTACCCAAACTTTTGAGCTTAATGAGGTAAGGAGTGCACTACCTATTCTTCCACCCTCCAGGGTGAATGAGAATGACCACATCAGATGGTCCCTTACTCCTAATGGTCAATTCACAATCAACTCTCTTTGGAACCAACTAAGATCTCCATTTCCCAAAGTGGCGTGGCACAAGTTGGTGTGGTTCTCTGGTCACATTCCCAAATGTAGTTTTATCACTTGGCTGGCTATCCAGAACAGGCTTTCCACAGCGGATAGACTAGTGTCATTTGGACTTCCTCTTTCATCTCAATGTAGTCTTTGTCAGGATAGTGAAAGCCATGATCACCTTTTCTTTAATTGCCCATTTTCAAATCTTGTATGGGGCTCTATTCAGACCAAGCTTCATGTTTCTTGGACCTCTAAAGCTTGGGCTGATTGGGTCTCCCTCCTCTCAGATATAAAGGGCAAATCTCTCCAAGCTGTTATCACTAAATTGAGTTTTACAATCACAGTTTACCAGGTGTGGATTGAAAGAAATGTGAGGAAGTTTCAAAGAAATTCCTCTACTTGGGAGGTAGTAGTTCACAAAATTTGTTCTATGATGAGAGCAAGAATTCTATCCTTATCCAATCTTTCACAAATTCAAGCAGACCAGGTTGTAAATGCATGGAACTTTGCTGGAAGTTAACTGCTCACTCTTATCACATGTTGATATTCAGTTTACTGTTTGCATCTTTTGTTTTCCAAACTGTACAATATGCCATCTTGAAGATATGTTGACAGGTTCTAAGGGGGATCTTGAAAAGTCCATAGCATCAAGACAGGAGGCTAGCAAGTTCCAAGGAGGATACTTAACTGCTAATACTCCTATATATAAGGTATATACCTTAATCTTTCCTCTTAGATTGTTTTAGCAATTATTGTGGGAGAATACATCTTTGGAATTCACCTTTCTTTGCCTCCTCCCTTTAGTTTGAGTGTGCCAGCTTTTGTGTGAGCCTGTGAGCTGTGTGCTTGAGCCCCAAATTTCTTGAGAGTGGAGGTAAAAGTTAGTGGGAGTCTTTTGGTAAGGGAGAGTTGAGGGTGTTAAGGATCCTCCTATTGCTCTTAGAATTTTGGTGGTCTAGGCTTCAAGGGGGTAAGTAGGGGAGCAGAAAGAGCAATAGGCCTGTTTGTCTCTACTGCCTGTCATACAGTCCTTCTCTGCAGTCACCTTTGAATGCAGTGTGTATAATTTACTGTTGCAGAGTCATTCGTCCCTATGACTGCTGCTGTTTACTGCTGTCATTCCTTTGACTGCTTCTGTTCTGTTTCTGATTCATATGGTTCCCCTGGGGGTATGTTCTCATGACCGCTGCCCTACAACTGATGCTATTGGATTAATGCGTCAGCTCAGTCTATCATTGTTGTTTGTTGTCGTACTGTGAAGCTAAGCCTAGCCTTGTCGGGCATGGATTATGTTTACTGTTCAGATGATTTAGCCGTTGAAGTCTTGCATATAGTAGCTCCCCGTGGCTACTTGCTGGTATCTTTGTCTGGTTTTTATGCATTTGGATGGGTATTGTAGTTGTTCATTTGTTTTGACTTATCCTTGGGGGTAGAGGTGGCAATTCTAACCCATATTTCTTAACTCGCCCAAATTCGCCCACTTGTAACCCAATCCAACCCGCCCATATTGTGTAATGGGTTGATATGGGTTCAACCCAACCCATATCAACCCATATTTTTATGGATTTAGATGGGTTGAGAGTGGGTTTAATATGGGTTAGAATTAAAAAGAAGCTGTACGATCTTCTCCATCACTAATTAAGCTCGATCGATATAACTAAATCTAGTAGCTAGGAGTAATATCCAGGAAATCTCTCTCTCTCTCTCTCTGGATTCCAAATTAGAGAGATGTCATCGTGAGTGTGTAGCTAAAAAAAAGAAGAGATGACTGCAGAGTTAATTAAGTTCGATGATTTTTTTTTTTACATTTGTTAATTTTGCATTAAACTTTTGTGACTTAATCATTCATCTCGACGAGAGGAATCGGAAAAGTAAATTTTTTTAATCAAAACTCGTAATTTTTTTCAAAAAAACAAAAATAATATAATTACAAGACCAATCTCTTGAGCTCCTCCCCACTTTTACGCTAAAAATAAAAAGATCCATTAACTACTTTTAAGCTAAAAATCCCGTTTTTTTTTAATCCTAAAACCATTAACCAGCGTTTCAACTGACTCAACTGAAGTTTAACTAGCGTTTTTTTTTAATCCCGTTTTTTATAATCCTAAAATGACTCAACTGAAGTTTTTTTTTTTTTCTAAACTCGGAAAAACTGAAAAGTTAACTTACCGATCAATAAAATAAAAACAGAAAGTTAAATAATAACACTCTTTTTTTTTTTTTTGGATCATCGATCTTCTTTTTTTCCCTTTAAGATAACTACATTAGTATTGGATTATAATATTTACACTCTATTTTACGATCACCGTACTCTCAACATTTCTAATCACTTGACTTTTTAATCCAAACCTAAGCGGTGGCTTCGGCGAATGCAACGAATACCGAAACTGTACAATCAGTGCAATCATCACCTTCCAGACAATTCTCTAATGCGGCCTCTAACTCATTGTCGAAGTTACTTTATTGTTTGCAAATGGAAAAAAAAGAAAGTAAACCTGATTTTTTAAAGTTTTTTTTTCCTCTAATTGCTTCATTTTTATTATAAAAAAAAAAGAGTTTTAATCATAAAATTTTACTTTTCTGAATCCCCTTATTAAGACAAATCAGAGAGGGGAAGGGGGAGGAAGAAGAAGAAGAAGGAGGGAAAAAAAGGAAAACGGGTCGGGTTGGGCGGGTTTGAGTTTGCCTTGACCCATATTTGATCCGACCCGTTTTGACCCGTTTACTTTTTGACCCATATTTGACCCGCCCGTATTTGACCCACGACCCGTTTCAACCCGCCCAGACCCGCCCGTTTGCCACCTCTACTTGGGGGGTTGTCCCTTGGAATGTTTATGCTTTTCTAGGGGGCATGTCTCTAGTTTTATTTCGCATCTTTTTTGTGGCAATTTGCTGGGTGGCTGCTGTTGATCAGAGTTGTGCCCCGGCCAGGGCTACTTGCTGCTACTGTTGCTATTAACTGCTGTTTCTTCTTCTGCTGCTGTAAGGGCAGCAAATAAATGCTGCTGCTGTTGATTCTTTTGCTGTCAATTGCTACTGTTTTGCTGTTGTGCTGTTAGGCTTGCACTGTTTGCATGTTGCTGTGTGGCAGCTAAGTTTCATGGACGACTGATGGCGAGCTGGGCAGGTTGTTCAGCTGGTCAATGACATCTCTGTAAGGGGTTTAGTATCCATTTTCCCATCAGGGCCACCACCATTCTCATGAGGGCTCCATTTCCTGGCACTCTGAAGTTTAAGTTTAAGTTCAAGTTTCAAGTTTTGGTTGCTATAATACATATGCTCTATAGCTTTGGTTGTAACTTAAGGATTTGGTTCTTATCCACATAGTAAGATTGCACTAGATGTAATCCTTTTGCCAGCTGTTTTGTATCCCTCTTTTAGATGGATAGGAAAAAGTTGTTTCATTTCCCCTAGTCCTATGTATTCGTTGGCATAGGCTAATTCTCTTTTTATTTTTTTTTACTCCTGGGGTATGCCCCTTGTAGGCTGTACATTCGCTTAGCCTCTTTTTATTTCAAGCTGATTTATCCAAAAAAAAAAAAACATATTCTTTCCATAAAAATAAGTTCTACAAGTCATAAGGTGGGTTTAAAAAAATATGATTACATTACCCATAGTTTACAGTTCCAAAATAATAAAATAAGGTTTCGGTTCCACAATCATACTACAAAAGACATAATTACAAATCTGGCCTAATGATCTAACATGTTTCATTGCCTATGCTAAACAAACAACAGCACAAAAGGAACTCCACATAGATACACTTCACTAAGTTCTCGGCGTCTCTTTGTCACCTGAAATGGTTAAACAACATGAGCCGAAACCCGTAGGAAATAAGACTAAACCAAATAATATGTTCAAGTTTAACATAAATGCCATAAAACAAGCATAAATTAAAAATCCACACATAATTCTCTCAAGTGCATGTCCACAAATTTACCATATCAATGACCTCATACTTTCTCCAACTAATCAACCTAGGCCAACATTCCTCGGTTCAACTCAAATTCATAGCCATATGTTAACTCAAATATCTAACCGAGGGTAGCCAGGCACAAGTACCACCCCATGAATCGGGGTAATCGGGTACAAGCACCACCCTCACAAACCAAGGGTAGACGGGTACAAGTACCACTCCATGAACTAGGGTAATTGGGTACAAGCACCACCCTTGCACCGGGGTAATCGGGTACGTTGCACCACCCCAACAATTTTCAATCTTTCACCGAGGAGCTCGCCAAGCCTAGCTTGCTTTTCCTAGGTGCACCACCTAGATCTAAACCAACATAATCCGAGCACAGTCATCTCAACCTATCTCACCAAACAGGATAAGTCATATCCAAATATTGTCCGCATAATTCCCTACCGAGTGTCCAAGCACTAAGCGTCCAATAAACTTCAAACACACAAAAACTCTTTCATTAACACAAATAACCTTCACAAGTCATATACAAGAGTCATAATTTTTGCATATCAAATTAAACTTCGTATATTCCCAACACTAAACAGCTCTACACTTCAATAACACATAAATTTAAAGAATTTAACAAGTATCAACAAGAACCCATGCTCTTTATGTGAGATTTTAAAAACCTAACATAATTTTTCACATAATCTAAGGAATATTCATGTTCTACAACAAATTCACAATATTTATACTAAAAATAAACATATCAAGAGGGTTAGTCATGTATCCTACCTCAAAAAAGCCAAATTTCAAAAAAGCTACGAACTCCAATGTTGGCCGATCGAGATTTTGTTAGGATCAGTGCATAGCCCTTTGTCTGTAGATCAACTTTTCCTGTTGCCATTTCACGAGATTTGCGAGTCTTGGCCTTCAATTTTTGAGTTGAGCAAGGAGGGTTTGAGTGGAGTTGTAAAGAGAGAAAGAGGCGTAATAAAGAAAGAAAAGGGGCTGCCGAAAAATAATGAGAACGGGGTTCTCTGATTTTTTTGCTTTTTAAGTGCAAAAATTACACTAGAGCCCTTCCTATAACGACCCTGATTTTTGGTCGTTAAAAATTTCGTTAAGTATTTGAATTTTATTGTAACTACTTTTAATTTCCTTGTGATTTGTCAAAATTACATTTTTGCCCTTGAAAATTTATTTCTTGGCACTTTAAACCATTTGGCAAGCCTAACTAGTTTTTGACCATCCGATTGGAGTAATCGAACTAGGAAGTTATCTAGTTACTTTTCGCTAACCACAAAATGACCATTTTGCCCCTCGTGGACCCTTTGAACTTTTTGAACCCTAGACTTGAAATTTTAATATTCATTTTCTTTTAATCAAATTGGTTTATTTCTTTGTCCATTGGACAATAAATGTTAGGGAAACTATTATCCATTGGATAATAGAAACCCCATTTGTTTATATTAAAAGTTTACTTAGTTAAAGTACTATGAATAGTAAAAAGTAACTTTTTGATTACTTTAAAGTACCTTTTTGGATTATTTTAATGTTTAATCTCCCTAGCAACTATTATCCTTTGGATAATAAAAGTTAGGGTGGTTATTATCCATTGGGTAAAGACTTGGTCTTTCACTTAGTACATGGGATTATTAATTTAATATTTTCTTTTAACCCCATGTGCCAAAGTATCCATTATTTTAAAAATAAAAGTTGCCTAATCACTATTGTCCATTGGACAATAGAAGTTAGGGGATTTATTACCCATTGGGTAATAGGTTGTTCTTCCACCCAAGCACATGGGTCATTAAATTAGTATCCCCATGTGTCAAGTACCCATTATTGGAAAGTACTTAGCCTTTAAAATCCTAAGATTTCCTAGAGTACATTTTTACTTATTTTTTTTATTAGGGTTTTGATCTTCCTAGATCATTGGGTACATATGTGTATATATTATACTAGTACTTGGTGATTTTTATTGATTAGTTTAATGGGAAAATCTAGTCTTTAAAAATCCCTTTGATCTCTTGTACAAAATATCCATTAGTTTAATTGTTTACTTGCATATATATATGTATATATGTGTACCTTGTTGAAGCAAGAGAGGAGAGAGGGGAGAGAGAGAGAATTCGGCTAGAGAGA
>BPLS01025324.1:0-11355 GCA_019656275.1 Rhododendron kiyosumense | reverse complement strand
GAGAGAGAGAGAGAGAGAGAGAGAGAGAGAGAGAGAGAGAGAGAGAGAGGAAGGAAGGAGGAAAGAGAGTGGAGATTTGATTGTATCTCCCATATCTTTCAAAATCCTTGGTGTATCTAACTCTCCATTAACTCCATAGTACTTTTGTATACACCTTGCAATGGTTTAGACCATTAGATCTTGTACCAATATCTTCCTTGCCCACCAAGGAGCCATCCTAGCCATTGAATTGATCCAAGATCAATCTTGGTACAAAAGTAGCCATGCAACCCTAGGATTTTCCTTGATTTATGCTTAAAAGTTGGATTTGATTAGATATACTTCTTGGACACCTAGCAAGCTTCTTAACCCTTTGATCATGTACCACTTCCATCTCAACCATCCAATTAGTCCCAAGATCAAATCCTTAGTACCAATAGCCTTGCAAGCCTAGGGATTTCCTTGATCTTCCATGATCTCTTGCCAAGTGTCAAGGTGAGGCTTAGAGTGAGAGAGAGGAGAGGGCCAAGCTCTTGCCTATAAATAGAAGGCCATTCCAAGCCTTTCAAAGCACACCTCAAAGCAATAGCTCTTCCTTCTCTCTAGAAATCATTTTCTGTTTTCTGGGCAGTCACTGTCCCGTCGGAAATCCTCCCTTTTCTCCTGCCTAGAGTAGTTTTTAGGATCAACTTCCTTCTGTAAAGTTGTAGAGCGCTTCGAAACCTTGAAGTTAGGCCCAAGAATCACCCCAATCGGTTAAGAAATGACCCAGATATTGCCATCCGAAGTTCAGTAAAATTTCTGGATTTCCATTTTCTGGACAGCTTACTGTCCTTTGCTTCATCCCCATTTTTCTCCAACCTAGGTTCGTTTCTAGGATTAACTTCCTTCTCGAGAGTTGTAGAGAGTTTAGAGATCTTCGTTCTCGACCCAAGAACGACTCTATTCGGCCAAAGATTGACCGAGTTACTGCCGTCCGAAGTTCGGTCCAGATTCGGAAGTTTCACTGCCCGTAGGATTTCCACCTAGCTTACTCGGCCCCGACTAGTTTCGGATCAAGGTAGTTATCCCTATCTATTTTTCAAGTAAAAAGTAATTTTACATTTCAACTCTATGTTTGTATAAGATTGCATGACATTTTGGATGTACTTTGATCGTTCTAACTAAAGTAAGCTAAGGTTATCTTTTGAAATTGAAAATGCATGTTTTACTTATAAGTTGTTTCAAGCATGCTATGTACCTAGAGTTGGATGATCTTGTTGTGTTAATTTCAAGGCTTGATTGAATGCATGTTGGTATGAAAAGTCTCACACGCGGAGTCTTTGCATGTAACGAGACACCTCTATCGAGAAAGTTAGTGACATGACACCTAGGGTGTGGATAATGATGAGATGTGTTTTGAAACCACGATGTGGCCGGACTTGGTAGCCCGTCGTGTGGATTGTGAAAACCGCAACGTGGCCGGACTTGGTAGCCCGTTGTGTGTATGAAAACTCGTAATGTGGCCGGACTTGGTAGCCCATTGCGTGGGTTGTGAAAACCACAATGTGGCCGGACTTGGTAGCCCTTTGTGAAGATTGCCAATAGGGCCGGACGTGGTAGCCTTATTGGTAATATGGCTTGGTTTTCCGTGGAGAGGAGCCAATGCAAGTTTTGTGTGCCAATGGGAACCCGGTGCGGCGGAACCATTGTGAGGATACCCGGGAACCCGGAACGGCGGAACCGAGGTTGGGTGTGTATGGCTTGGTTATCCGCGGTACGGAGCCAATGCAAAGGATTTCGAAAAATGGTTTTGTAAATGGGAAATGATTGACACGGTCTACGACGAGTCGCGTAGGAGAAACAAAGAGAAACTTGGACACCAACGTTGATATCGAATATGTTAAAGTTTGTCTTGTTTGTAAGTTAAGGGTTAGTGGGTAGGGTTACTCTATTGAGCTTTCGTAGCTCACGGTGTTGCCCTGTGGTGACCCTGGCATATTATATTGGTGGCGACGCCGGTATAATGTGTCAGACCTTGTAGATGATCGAGATGAACAATTCACCGTGGAAGCTTTTGGAGCAGAGGAGCTAGCCAGGATGGAGGAAGGAGCGGAGCAGTAGATAGGAAACCCTAGTTATTCCTTTCTTTTGTAATATTGAACTCCTGTGGGGGTTTTGTTGTAATAAGAGCAGTGACTCTCTTTATTTTCTGAAATAAAATGTCCTTTTAACGTACCCTAATTTTGGGGGCGTTACACTTCCAAGTATCTCGCTATTACACCATGTCTCACAAGTTGCATAAACATTACACTAAGGACCCTATTATCACTAATTAATTACATAACCAACTTCAAAGGAGCTTACACACATGATTCACGGCCCACAAACTTGAACACAATCAATCGAGTACGCTTACACATGTATAAGCACCTTTATACATAATATAAATACCCATGGCTCACAAAATTATTAATACTTACTCCTAACCACATTATTAAATAAAATAAATTAAAATTAGGGACGGGTCTATACAATTGTAAACAGAAGATGTACCAAAAGGGAAAAAGGGTTGAGAGCTTCTCTCTCTAAACCTAGAGAGAGAATGCACTCCCCTTACCAAAAATCAGTCACAATCCACCATATATTCCGAGGCAAAGGTAATTCCAAGCTCCAATCGGCAATAGTAATGGATGGATTAGCTATCATCATCTCGGCTTGACCCACTTCAAGTTTCATCCGCTATTGCGTTGTGTTGGCTAATCTTGCCAACGAGGGTCATAGCACAGCTGCGGGCAACGGACAATCAGCTCTAGCCCGCCTTTCGGAGTGCGGGCTTCAGTACACCCAAGCATCTCAGCTGGGTACTTTTAAAACTAGCACCGGAATGCCTCGCATATCCATGGCTGCCGCCTGAACTGGTTCTCGTCTGGTTTCCCAGAAACCCAAAATTTTCCTCGGATTTTGAGCCTTTGCAGTCCATCTGTGAAGTGATCCACAACAGGTATGGTAGTGGCTCGTCAGTGTGGGGATTCATTCGATCCACAGCCCTGGGTCAACCACTGGTGGGGACCTCTACACGGCAGCCAGAGTCACTTCCAGCTGCCAGAAATCTCAGATTTTCCAAGTGGAATCCCGATCGACAGGAGTGGGTAAGGGTTTTCTCTGTCCGATTAAGGTTGCCACTGTTCTTTGTAGTTGGCAGTTCGGTCTAGTCAGTCTTAGAATTTCGACGAGTGCGGTTGAAGGTCACCATCGATCTGGGCTGCCGATTGGTGGTGAGCAGTCACCGCTAGGACTACTTCTGGTAGTTCAGTTAGGTTTTGCTTCTGGGTTTGCTTCAGATATACACGGCTGCCGGATAAGTATCCACACAGCCAGAATTTTCAGATCCCGAACATTGGGTAAGGAGGTCATCAATGACTGAATTACTAACCTCTATCCAAATTAACTGGTTGTGGTTTTTCCTGACCCGTTAACTAGTTAGTTTATATGTTTAATGTTCAAGTTGTTGCTGGACTGTTGGGCCAGTGTACTGTTAGTTTTGTGGCATCATAATTGGTTCCATTATTCAAGCTCTTTGTTGAGCTTCTTTAAATCCCTAGTTTCTTTACTTCATTAGCCCGGTGTTATGCGTAGTATGGTTGTGTTCGTGGCTATCATGGATTAGATTGGAGTTTTGCGCTGATTGAAAGGGATAGCTTTGCGGCTACCATTGACTAGATCGGTAGTTGGGCTCTGATTGAAACAGGTAGGTTCCTGGGTTGTCTTTGATTAGATCAGTGGTCGTGCACTGATTGAAAGGGATAGCTTCGCAGGCTGTCATTGATTAGATTGGTGGTAGTTCACTGATCGAAAGGGGCAGCTTGGTCCGCCTGCGGTTCGAGTGGCCACATTTTGTGGTTCCTCTTTCTGTTCCCCTTTTAGATTATAGCGAGCCTAGGGGATTAGGTTGAGGGTGGAGTAGTCTGGATGGAATGGGCGTGGTGTGCTAGATACTTGGGAGGGTAACCTTGTTGGATGCCGTCATCTCCAGTTCGAGTCTCTTCTCGGTTTCTAGTCCCCCTGTAGTAGCTGTTCTTTTAGAAGTGGGTATTATGCATGTTCTCTGGGTTTGATTGGAGTAGTAGTTTCTTGGTTTGCTTATCCCTTCTCTAGAGATAGTGGTGATTGGTAGTTGGCTCAGAGCGGGTTGTTTCTGGCGAGCCTTAGGCTTAGATGAGAGAGTATTAGGCCAGATGGAATGGGCATGGTGTGCAGGGTGAGGGCCCCTGTCAGATGCCGACATCTTTGGTTTGAACCTCTTCTTGGTGCCTTATTCCTCTGTAGTAGCTGTTCAGCTTACCTTGATGCCGTTTGCTATGTTGCTGCTAGTCCTCAGTGTTGGTTATCTTTTGGTCATCTCTGGCCGTGACTATTTATTTTATTTCCTAGCCTGGCGGGATGTGTCAGGTAATAGTTCAATTTCATGTTATTTCTATTCATATCACTTCATATCATACCCCGTTGTACTATCCTTCCGTTTAGATGGATAGTGCAACGGGGGTATGATCACTACACACATGGCACTTTTGTTATTTTATTTGTTTTACCCTACTCTCCATGCGGGTTGTGCATGGGTTATCGCAATTTTTTCAATCTTCTTTTTTTCTTTTTCTTTTCCTCCTGGGGTATGCCCCTTGTAGGCTGTACATTCGGTTAACCTTTTTTTAATTTCAAGCTAATTTACCCAAAAAAAAAAAAGATGTACCGAAAGGTTAGTTAGGAGTACCGTAGGCTACGGGGTGTTGAGGTGAGTATAATTGGTAGATGTGAGGCTGTTTAGTGATCCGAAAGATAATAAAGTAATTCGAGTCCTCATGATTCGTCCTGTCAATCATTCTAAATTCCTTTGGCGCTCGTTCCATGAGATCTAAGTATCGATACTAGCGGGTAGTATGTCGTAGAGTTGCTATGGGTTGGTACATTACACAGGGTATAGTAATATACTTGGGGGAAAGGCGTGTACTTGTTTATTAGTTGACGTTATGATATGGTTGATTGTTTGGAACGCGTTAAATGTGAATGACCAATTGGCATATGGATATAACGAGATCTTGTGGCACATCAATAACGAGACTTGACACAACGGGTATCACTACTTGGTAGTGAGATGACCGGACTCAACACTACGGGTATCACCATTCAACAAAACGACCGAAATGGTGAGATGGTCGAACCGTAAATGAACAGGTATCACCATGGACATTCGGTGAGACGACTAGACCACACGCGAAACATGCGAAAACAATGATTGATGATATACGGGTTACTATGCGATGCGAAATTTTGTGAACTGGAGAATGATGATATGTGTATTAATGTGTGATTTTCAAGAAAAGGATAAATGATTGATTCTATCAAGATTTTGAAAAGAGAGGATTTTAGTTTTGGAAAAAGGATTTTTAATAAAAATCCTCCGGTATTCATAGGATAATCAACGGTCTTCGGCATTTGGGCAGAAATTAACAGATTCTGTTATTCAAGCTCAAGTCAACGGAGCTTGACCCGTATGGGTTTTGTTTTTCTCTACAACATTTGCAAACAAAGAAAATGAAGTTTTATGGAAACATAGTTTGATTACTGTCAATGGAAAGTTGAGAAAGATTGTGGTATTCGTATGAGGAGTAATGAAATGGTTGAGAATCTGTTGTAGATTTATTTAGATTGATGCGAGTTTTATTAATGCTTCAAGTTTGAAATGTGAATAGTTAGGAATACCTATAAGACATCTAGAACACTGCGGTCGTAGTCTGCCTGTTCTTTGTAGTTAACCCATGTTCCTCATATTCGTTTATTGAAATTCATTCACTTTTGGTGCATACTTCATCACTTTTTCTTTTTCTTTTTTGCGTAAATTACCTTGAAATTAAAAAAAAAGTTAACAGAATGTACAGCCTACAAAGGGCATACCCAAGGAGAAAAAGAAGACTGAAAAAATTGTAATAACCCATGCACAACCCGTATGGAGAGTAAGGTAGAGTAAGCGGAATAACAAAATTTCCATATGTTTTGTTATCTTACCCCCTTTGCACTATCCATCTATAAGGAAAGATAGTACAACTAGTATGAAACCTATGAAGTGATATGAGTAGTAATTATTACATGAAACCTAACTATTACCTGGCACATCCTGCCAGGCTAGGAAATGAAATAAAGAGTCATGATCAGAAACGACCATGTGATAAACCATCACTGAGGACTAGCAACAACATAACAATTCGGCATAAGGGAAGCTGATCAACTACTATAGAGAAACAAGGCACTAAGAAGAGGCTCAACCAAAGATGTCGGCATCCGACAGAGGGCCCAATCCTGCACACCACGCCCCTTCCAACTGGTCTAGTACTCCCTCATCCGAATTCCATGGCTCATCAGAATAACCCGCCCCAGCCAAATACCAAACACTGCTAATCTCAAGAGATGGGATAAGTAGACCAAGATTCAAATACTCCAACTTAACCCAGAAAAGACCTCAACATGACACTCACTTCCAGAGAAATAGCTACTTCAGAGGACCTCGAATAAATGCATCCAATACACGGGTACCCCTTTAACCCCGCACGAATGCCTAATCCACACGAACTACACAACCTCATCCGATTACCAAAGGCTAGCCGCTCTCTAAAAGTGAGTCAGAAAAGAAGCCTCTAATCTACCACCAATAATAGTGTCTTACCACTAAATCAATTGGCACATTTCGAGGCCACACAAGACTATAGGGGACTATAAATTGCTCCGCTCAACCAGTGCATAACCACTCATCTAATAAGAAAAAACACAGTCACACACATGTCACACACATGCCACACTAAGGCTCCGTTCAGGAACTCATTTTAAGTACTTATTTTTTAAGAAGGTAATTTCAAGCTCAAAAATAATGTGTCTACGCAAATAATTTTCCTATCAATATGGATTTTGCTTGATAGATCTTATCGAGATCTTTTATACGGTGCAAAACAAATTAAAAAATAAATTTTTATTTACATTATTTTTTAGTTTAAAAATGTGAAATAAGTACTTATTTTTTAAGAAGGTGTTCTGGAACGGAGCCTAAGAAACAAACAGGCTCATAAAAGCAAAAGCTATTGGGTTGTGAAGGTGCAGTGCACCAAGTTGCATAGTATTGAGCCCTCAATGGCTTGAGTGCCCAGCAAGATCCACATCCATTCCACCCCTCAATCGTAGTCTCAAACTTGCATTACGTGGGTTTCGCTTGGAGAAGAAGTATTCAGTTGATTTCGAAGTTTGGAGATCTAAGGCTTGCTCAAATCGCATGGGTTTTGATCTTTGATTTCGAGGTAGGGATTTCTTGCTTGTTCTATATGTTTACGAGCTGATTTTATGCCTAGATCGTACCTTGGATCGTTGGCTGTCGTTTTGTATTTGCCTTTGAAAATCTGGAAATCGCTGCTCGAAACTGCTGGGTACCAACACCACAGTTGTGGAGGTATCAGTACCAGTTCATTATCTGGTGAACAACCTATTTGGTACCGATACCACAATTATGGAGGTATCAGTACCAATGCCCTTAAGGACAGTTTTGCTTCTGCTGATCCCACTTCGATTGTTTTGACCACCGATCACTCTAACACCTCTTAAACGTATTTGAACCATATGTAAACTTGATTGCTCATCCTCCAATGACTTATTGATCATTCTCATTCCCTAGACACTCGTTAAATGTAATCTTAGTATCGTTGTAAACGGAAGATGTACCGAAAGGTTAGTTAGGAATACCGTAGGCTACGAGGTGTTGAGGTGAGTATAATTGGTAGATGTGAGGCTATCTAGTGATCCGAAAGATAACATAGTAATTCCAAGTCCTCATGATTCGTCTTGTCAATCATTCTAAATTCCTTTAGTGCTTGTTCCATGAGATCTAAGTATTGATACTAGCAGGTAGTATGTCATAGAGTTGCTATGGGTTGGTACGTTACACAGGGTATAGTAATATACTTAGGGGAAAGGCGTGTACTTGTTAAGTAGTTGACGTTATGATATAGTTGATTGTTTGGAATGCGTTAAATGTGAACGACCAATTGGCATATGGATATAACGAGATCTTGTGGCACATCAATAACGAGACTTGACACAACAGGTATCACCATTCGGCAAAACAACCGAAATGGTGAGATGGTCGGACCGTAAATGAACAGGTATTACCATGGACATCTGGTGAGATGACCAGACCATAAGCGAAACATGCGAAAACAGTGATTGATGATATACGGGTTATTATGCGATGCGAAATTCTGCGAACTGGAGAATGATGATATATGGATTAATGTGTGATTTTCAAGAAAGGGATAAATGATTGATTCTATCAAAGTTTTGAAAAGAAAGGATTTTAGTTTTGGAAAAAGGATTTTTAATAAAAATCCTCTGGTATTCATGGGCAATGGTCTTCGATATTTGGGCACAAATCAACAGATTCCGGTATTTAAACTCGAGTCAACGGAGCTTGACCCATATGGGTTTTCTATTTCTCTACAACATTTGCAAACAAAGAAAATGAAGTTTTATGGAAACAAAGTTTGATTACTGTCAATGGAAAGTTGAGAAAGATTGTGGTATTCGTACAAGGAGTAATGAAATGGTTGAGAATCTGTTGTAGATTTATTTAGATTGGTGCGAGTTTTATTAATGCTTCTAGTTTGAAATGTGAATAGTTAAGAATACCTATAAGACGTCTAGAACACTGTGGTCGTAGTCCGCCTTTTCTTTGTAGTTAACCCATGTTCCTCGTGTTCATTTATTGAAATTCATTCACTTTTGGTGCATACTTCATCGCATTTTTTTTTGGGTAAATTAGCTTGAAATTAAAAAAATGTTAAACGAATGTAAAACAAACAAGAGGCACACCCAAGGAGAAAAAGAAGAAGACTGAAAAAATTGTAATAACACATGCACAACCCACGTAGAGCGTAAGGTAGAGTAAGCGGAATAACAAAATTTCCATATGTTTTGTAATCTTACCCCCGTTGCACTATCCATCTATAAGGAAAGATAGTACAACTAGTATGAAACCTATAAATTGATACGAGTAGTAATTATTACATGAAACCTAACTATTACCTGACACATCCTGTCAGGCTAGGAAATGAAATAAAGAGTCACGATCAGAAACGACCATGTGATAAACCATCACTTAGGACTAGCAACAACATAACAATTCGGCATAAGGGAAGCTGATCAGCTACTATAGAGAAACAAGGCACCAAAAAGAGGCTCAACTAGGGATGTCAGCATCCAACAGAGGGCCCAATCCTACACACTACGCCCATTCCAACTGGTCTAGTACTCCTTCATCCGAATTCCAAGGCTCATTAGAACAACTCACCCCAGCCAAATACCAAACACCGCGAGATGGGATAAGCAGACCAAGATTCAAATACTCCAACTTAACCCAGAAAAGACATCAACGTGGCACTCACTTCCAGGGAAACAGTTAATTCAGAGGGCCTCAAATAAATGCATCCAATACAGTGGTACCCCTTTAACCCCGCACGAATGCCTAATCCACACGAACTACACAACCTCATCCAATTACCAAAGGCTCGCCGCTCTCTAAAAGTGAGTCAGAAAAGGAGCCTCTAATCTACCACCAATAATAGTGTCTTACCACTAAATCAACTGGCACATTTTGAAGCCACACAAGACTACAGGGGACTATAAACTGCTCCGCTCAACCAGTGAATAACCCACTCATCTAATAAGAGCAAACACAGTCACACACATGCCACACTAAGAAACAAACGGGCTCATAGAAGCAAAAGCTCTTGGGTTGTGAAGATGCAGTGCACCAAGTTGCACAGCATTGAGCCCTTAATGGCTTGAACACCCAGTTACTAAACTAGGCATAAACAAAAGTAGCTTTTCAGCAAACGACATGCCCATTGAATTGAGTATATGCAGCCAACAAAAGTACCCATGTGCTGCGTATAGGAGTCAAGCGTTGAAAGCCCCTTTATCCATGTCTGGAAAACACTTTTTTGATAAGGAAAATAAATGAAACCAATCGGCCATAATCTGTGAACTTGTATAAGCAATATGAAACAGATGCTTTATTTACTCCTAGTCCTATGTAGCCGTTTGGCATAGGCATTCTCTTTTGTTTTGTTTTCCTTTTCTTTAATTTACCTCCTGGGGGTATGCTCCTTGTAGGCTGTATATTCAGTTAGCCCCTTTTTATTTCAAGCTGATTTACCAAAAAATTAAAAAATGAAGTGTGGGCTCCACATCACTTCCAATTATTCAAACATGGTCCCACCACCAGCAACTTTAGAAGAGAGGTCAAAGTATACACAAATAAAACTACTTCAGCCCACCGATTATAATACCACCAAATTAACCCACATTGGTGAACTAATGCCCAGTCTCACAAGGGAAGTGAACCCCACACTCATTTTCTCTTAAGTGAAACTTCAACGGTAGTCGAACCAGCTCCACAACTAGATTCCACAAATGAACACTAATTTAGATTAAAACCATTTAAATTACAATATTCATACGAGAAAACACCTAAACCATACATCTAGAACCCTAACATAGATTAAGATGTAACCTCGTGTGAAACAAGAATTTGTGGAGAAGCCGTAATGAGTACCCTTTGTGGTTCGGATTCCATTGCTAGCACCTCATTGTTGCTCTTCAATTAACTCATGATGACTCCCATCGGCAACCTAGCTCATAAGCATGTATATCGCAAAGCATTCACAATCCAGAACCCACGCTCGTGTAGATCCATAACCCACACTCGAGAGAAGAGAATTTGGTGATGATGAGGTTTGGCCAAAAGGCCTATGGCCTCACCAGTACTTACCCCATTTTTCACATCACCGTCCGCTCCCAACCCATCCAGTTGGGTGTCGAGGCTCAGATAGATCAGGATTGTGAGTTGGTGTTGGCCGATTCACCATGGAAGTAGAAGATGAAGATCTGTTGTTAATAGATTAGGTTAGGACGGAAATTATGCCTCTCTCTCTCTAGAAATCGTAGAGAGAAGGCAGAGCCCCCTCGAGGGGCTCCTGTTTTTTTATCTTCATTGCATTTTCATATAGCTTAAGTAAAGATTTTTCTACTGGATTAATGTAGTGAGACCCTTCATCATTTTCAGGTACAAATCCTGGTCAATAGCCTGCGTGCATTGAGTGCTTGGATGAAGAAGAATATTTTTTGGAATTTAACATATGTATTTACTTAATCACCTTTTTAATGAATTTCTTTTGGTTAAAGATGCATTTGTAACTAATTTCTACAGATTTCCTTTTGACTGAAATAGTTGTAACCTCTAAACTTATTCTCACTCGTACTTAAGTAAAATTGGGCTAGAGTGCCATGGATGTAATCTCTCTA
>BPLS01025323.1:35711-48009 GCA_019656275.1 Rhododendron kiyosumense | reverse complement strand
ATTCTTTCTTCAACTTAAAGGTAGGATTGGTTCCATTAAAAGAGGGTGTTCTGTTTCCTAAAAAAAAAGAACTTTTAAAAAAGGAAGGCAATTTCAAGTTCAAAAATTATGTGTTTACGTAAATAATTTTTCTACCAATATGGATCTTATTTGATAGATCTCATTAAGATCTTTTAAATGGTGCAAAAAAATTGAAAAAATATTTTTCATTTGCATTATATTTGAGTTTGAAATTACCTCCATTTGAAAAAAAGGAACTTTTTGTAAAAGTGGAACACCCTTGCCTACTTTGGATCGAGAGAGGGCAATCGCTCTTCCTCCTGACTCTCCGAGCGTTCGAGTTTTAATTTTTTTTTGTGTATATACTTGATTTTAAATATTATTTATAATTATTCACGTATAACTATTTATAATCTTAATAATTTTGGTTTAATTTGATAAAAAACTAGTTATTTTTCATTCCCATTTATCAATTTCTTTCACAAATAAAAAATAAACACATGACACTTAAAGTGACTTAAAGAAGAAAAATAAAATGATTGGTATACTTTAACATCATTAGGCTAGAATCATTTCAATGTAAAAATGTAATGTATTAGAAATCAAAAATCTTATGATATAATAAGTAACGTTTCGATAAATTACAGTATATGTCTATTAAGCCGGCCCTCCCTGGAGTCCTAATTCTGGTTCCGCCACTGGATTCCGCTAATATTATTATTTTTTAAGTACTTATTTTTCGCTTTACGAGACATGTCATTTTCTCACAATACCTTTAATTCAAAAAATAAATACTTATTTTATCTATGGGAACACAATTGAGCTATTTTCTACTAAACTACCTAACAAATTTTCTTCCTCCAGGCCCAAAATAGTACAAAAAATTGCTACCTATAATTTGACAGAAACAACTTGACTATTCCAACTACAAAGCAATAACAATTAAGAAGTCGTCCACAGCTGCTAGCGGATGAGCCTCACCAACCTGAGACTTCCTCACCACAGCCTTTGACCAAGTCAGAGAGCTTGATGAAGGGTCCAGCCTCTAGAGAAGTGAAATGTAGTGCCAGTGGTATTATTGAGAACCCAGAGAGAATCTGGTAACAGTATTCCTCCACTGGATTGGTGGTGGATGATTAATGGTCATATCAACACCAAGGGTTTGGTCTTCTTGTTGGACTCAAGAATTTGCCACTCTTAAGATTTCAAATTCGAAATTAATCAGGTGTTACTAATTTCATTGAGGTCAGTTAATATATAGTTTTGCTCAGATTTTAATTAGAATTCTCGCAAGTAGGTGGTGAGATTGGTTTCTAAAGATTAGTCGATGTGCACATAACGGACACCTAAGTTATAAAAATTGAAAAATATATAATGATCATATATCATCTCTCATGAAATTTTCCACCACCATTCGTACTGCTTCTTTAATTTTTGTAGCTTTTTTTCTTACCTATATATCTAATAAGTTAGTACTCCCATTTTCTTAATTAAAATGTTTGAGAAGGGAAATGGCTCATTTTTATATCTACTCTTTTTTTTAATCTTTTAGCAAAAAAAAAAAAAACACTTTCAACACTAAAAAATAAAAAAAGAGTGTGTGAATAACAAAAATGGTTGAGAACACCATGCTAGCATAGGTGGTTTGTTCTTCTCTCTCCCTAGTGGTGACCTAGGTTCGAGTCTCATGGAGAGCAAGTTTGGGGTTTCAGTGCTATATATGGATAGCCTCTGAGCCTCACGTTGACTAACACATTAACACTCCGCTAACCTCCCATTGATGTATATTGTCTGGCACAAAAAAAAAAAGAATAACAAAAATAGGAGTGTGAAAATCACTTCCCCATTAGAGAAATGAATTTAGGAATAATCACTTATCTATCTAATAGGCTTTCGGATATCAGATCAGTTCAACAACACCTTTGTGTTTGCTACAACCATCTTAACCAAAAGTGAACGATCATAATTTCCCAAAAATTAATACTACATTTTAATGTCATAATTAATGATGCTTTGTTTATACAACCAAAGTAAACTCGGTTTGGAATTAGACGTCTTTGTCACAAACTGCATGGTGTTCGGGCTCTTTATACAGATAAAAAAACTTTTTTAGGGAGGGTATCGCAAAGAAGTTTTATGGAGGTGTATCGTAACTGTCCAAAAGCATTTTGAATGGTCCGGATGTTAATCATGAGTTCCTTAAAGAACTTATTAAGCTTAAGTGGTATTTCATTCCTTACTCAAACAATGTGGGATTGGTTTCCGTAACATCTCCTGTACGAGCAAACCATTTGGGTCTATACCTGGTTTCCTTAACATCCCCTTCCATAACATCCCCTTATTCGTAGACCTCAAATCAGATTGCATGCAAATGGGATGTTAAGGAAATAAAATCTCATTTTGCTTGGGCATGGAATGGGTGATAAGTTAATACTCTCTTCATCCCTCTTTTACGGGGTGTTTGGATGGAGGAGATGAAAGGGGATATGTGAGGCTCCCTGATTTGTACTCCGGCTCTCCCTCAAATCTAGTGTTTGGTTCAATTTTTTGGAAGGGACAGATAAACATTGTAGTGGCTTCATCTCCACTAGGAGGTGGATTTGTGAAGGACAGCTCAGACCCCAGCGTTGGCAAATTCAGGAGGTTTTGAGACGATTTTAACCCTCTAAATCCCCATTTGGTTTATCCTTTCTCATCCAAATAAGTCATTTAACACATTATCCCATCATATCCATCTTCCAAATCTCTCTTCTCAAAAAATCATCCAAACACCTCATTAAAAATCCACCATTCTTAAGAGGTGGGGTCACCATTCTTAATATATCACCCCTTATTACATATCCACCTTCAAATCCACCCTCATTCTATATCCACATAAAATAAATCCTCCATCCAAACAGCCTATTAGAGTCTAGTATTCCATTTTGGGTTGTCCCTTAATAAGTATTGTCCATTTTGTATAATTAGTAGGTAAAATTGATACATTTTTTATTTTGTCTCTAAAAGTATATTTCATTTTAAAAAGTTAATGAATAAAAATGGAGGTAAAAGTTGATTTGAAAGTTACAATGATGATATTTTCTCACTAAATTAAAATTACTAAACTGGACACTTAATATAATTAATATGAAATGTGTAATGATGATATTTGTCAGGTGTAGCCTCTCTCTGGAGGAAAATTTTTTAGTACTGAGCGGGTATCACATAGTGCCCGCTTGCACATCCGAGCCGTCCATTGAGTGTTTGAACGGCTCAGATTTGAAGAGAGAAAAATGAGAGAGAAAATTGGGGTGAGAAGAGAGATATAGTTTTAATCCGAGCCATCCAAAAATATTTTGAACATCTCTAATGCGTCGAGCGGGTACTATGTAGGATATACCCGCTTATCACTGAAAAATCACTCCTTTCTGGTCTATGAGCGTGCAAAATTTTGAACCAGCTGTGATCTTCAGATGTTGTACCTATATACTCGGTAGGCTCAAGTTTCCAAACAACAATTCTCCACGTTTCCGAGAAATGAAAACTAAAGAAATTCCTTTTGGTCCCAAATCCCAATATCATGTATTAAGTGAGCAGCTCTCAAGCACCGGAGATGAGGGCTGCTCGTGGATGGATTTGATGCAGATTGGTCTGATTTCTAATTCTATTTGTTTGCGGCGGATTGTCTTTTTCTTCATCCATCAACCGCCTGTAATTTTGTTCGGTTGGTTCAATTTGGATGCAGTTTGGGCGGTTTCAACGGATTTGAGCATTCAATTTATTTTTTTATATACACCAAAAAATTGACAAATGAAGTCCCAAAATTTCAAATCCAATCAAGTCCGCCACAAGTTCAAACAAGTCTAAACCAACATTACTTAAAATTAAGTTACATTCATCCACCCTAATGTCTAAAGATAAACTATTAGACGTCAATACCACTTGAACTTAGAGCTGCATTAGAGCATGAACTTGATTCAGATTCTAATATACCAAAAAAATAGAGAAGATTATTTAACATTTTCAACATAAAATATAAAAACATTCTAGAATACATGTTTATTACTTTATACATGTGAAATTTTGTTCAAATTACTCAATATCATCCATAAACTTTGGAAGAGAAATAAGAAAATTGCGGATTGGGCGGAACCGAACAAGATCTGTCAAAATTAGTATTTTTAGATCTGTATCCGTCCATAGCATGTCTCAGTTAGGTTCGATTTGGTGCGGATCGAACAAATTAGACGATTCGATTCATCCGTTGAACAGTCCTAGTTCTATCCATGTTCTTTGCCTCAGAAAACTGCCCCTCAAGCTACGTACAACATGGAACCAATGGATTAATGTGCTATCCAAACGATGAGGAAGCTAGGTGAGATTAGAGAAGAAGTGAAAGGCTTCGCACCTGGAAGAACAAATGCGAATAGAGAAGAAGAAGCCATCGCAGGATGGACCTTAACTCGATCGTAGGAGAGCTTTTAATTAATGCTCTGATACCATGAGAACAAAACGATTTCAGACAAAAATCTGATATTTTGCCTATGCAACATAACAGATTCCTATTTTGGCCAAATAATCCATATGGATTTTTTTTTCCTTTGTTCAATTTTTTTTTTCTGCATTTGTTTGGTTTTCATCAATTTTTTTTTTTTTTTGCATATTATTGCTTCGTTGCGACGAGGGGAATCTAAAATGTAAAATTTACAATCGTGACGAGATTATTACTTCGCCATGACGAGATTATTCAATTGAATATTTTTTCAAAGGTTAATAAAATCTTGTTTTTTGCTGTAAATTTTTTTTTTCCAACTATATATATAACCATGTGGGCCGGTCTTGATTTTCAACTATTGGACCTTCAAGCTGGAAATGGGTTTTCACGTATTCTTTTGGGAAAATAACGGCTAATAACGTGTTTTAATAATTAATACTCGTCAAGAACATTTTTAGCATTAACAAATGTTCTCAGTATATCCTTGACGGGTATTAATTATCAAAACATGTCCTGGACCGTCATTTTCCTTGCTTTTTTTTCGTGTGTATTGGGCTTAGGAATCCCAAATGATTCCAATAAACTTAATTTGTTTCCATTTGCTTTCAATTTTTTTTAATAGTAATAATTTAGGTGTTCGGGCTAGGTGGCAAGTTTTGATTATCTAATTTTGGTTATGCCATTAGATAATTGTAAGATCAAAATTTGTTATCAAATATACAGGGTAATACTATCAAACAAAAAAGAGAATAATTCTGAGTATCTAAGTGGGAATATTGAAGCTTCTGAATGGATTTTTTTTTTTATCGAAACGGCAAAAATATTATTAAGGAGAACTCGATAGGGTAAATCGAAAAAAGGAGAACTCAATGGATTTGGTTCATTTATACGTCCTGTTTTCTTATATTGCTCCATCAGCCTAATTAATTTCTTCCTTTTTCCTGTATGATGATACTTTTATTTGACCTTAAAAGGCCAACAAAAGTAAAAAATTATTAAGGAAATCTAAAGTGAAAGCGCTAGGAATTATTCTGCAAATCAACAAACTGGAGAGCACTAGGGGAGAATAATTTTCAGCAAAAATCACATGTTTATTTCGGGCTGCAAAATGCTGATAAACGAACAAAACTTCTTGACTAGTTTGATCGAGCTCGTATATATTCGCTCATCAAAGTTTGTTTGAGATCGGTTTGTTTGGTTACACGGAAAAATCAAGCTCGAATAAATGATAGCTCGATCGGCTCGTTTCGCTTATGATTCTAAAAAACTCAAGCTACTCAAGATGGGTTTGTGTTTGATTCGATTAAAGCTTGTTCGAGATCGATTCGTCTCGTAAATAAGCCAATTCCTCAAACATATATATTTTTAAAGCTCGTTAAGTTTTCAAACCAAATTTGAACGATAAACTGCTCTGCTCGTTTCTTTCGTTTATCAGCCAGCCCTATTGCCATTATATTTGGGTATTCTAATTTTGCAAATCCAGTAGTTACCCAAATGGAATTCCCAACATTGAAACATATTCCCCAACGTAGAATTTCAGTGAAACCACTTCCTGCAGGAATATTTTGGTTTTCGATCTTCTTCTTCTTCTTTTTTTTCAACTTTTTTCATTTGTGGTTTTTTCCTCTCCTGTTTTATTCCTTCCCCACCCATTTAATTAATATCAAAACCAACCCAAGCTTTAATTAAAAAGTTGTATAATAACTTTAAATCTTTTTTCCGACATGAAATAAAGATGGTAAAGACATATACGAATAAATAAAGCTGCACAACACTAAGATTTTCTAATCGTCTTATCGAAGTTTTCATTGGGCTTATTTTCACACTTCCTAAATTTATATCCGCTCCCCCCACCCATAGTGATGTAATATTATTGCTTCCCTGCAATTCAAATATAAAACGGTACCTTTTATCACACGGGATAGGATCATATAATCTTTGACATAAAAAAAAGTAATTTGATTTAATTCCCTGGTATTTTTGTTCATAAAAGAGGGGACTTTTTACCACTTATCGCTGATCAAACCCTGTGGCCTCCCCCTTAAAAAATAAGTATTAATTTGCAATTTTCAACCTTATAAATAATAGGCTTACTGAAATAAAAAAAAATGTAATATGGATCTTGTTTGATACTTCCTCCGTCCGGATTTAATAGTTATTTTTTGGAGTTTGTGTTATTTTTCAATCGATTATATCTTCCAATTTATAATATTTTACGTGGTTTCAAAAACATTGTATTAAAGAACTAATCGAGATTTATCAAACAAGATCTATATTCGATATGAAATTTATTACAGATTCAAAGATATAACCTATTTTTTAGCTGGTTAGAATAAAATTAGGAACAATTAAATCTAGACGGTGGGAGTAGTTGTCATCGAGATCTATCAAATCCTACAAAAAAAAAATTGAAAAATTATTTTCATAGGCCCATTATTTTTAAACTTGAAAATAGGCTCTTATCTTTTAAGTATTTATTTGTGTTTCCAGAACGGGGCCTCTTGACTAATGTGGGCAGACAAACCACCAAATTGCGAAAAAAAACCCGGCCAATATTGTAGAAAAAAACGCAATTAAGAGGATGATCGAAGCTTTTTATTTTTTTCCCATTCTCTTTCATACTTCGTCATTCAAAAATATCGTAGTTGACGGGTTCTTGAAGATTTTTATTTTTTTTTATGGACTATAATGCGATCCAATTCCATGATACATCAAGCTAAATTTAATGTTCGTAATCATATGCCTCACCTAATCCTCTTGATTTTAATGGAGAAAAAGAAAATACAATCCCTATTGCTTAGGTAGGTGATGAGACACCACTAAATTAGCTACCTTTTGACTTGGAGCGGCCACCTCTTCTCATTCCCCTTCTTTCCCCTTGGATTTATACCCTAATTTGGACGGCGGAAGAGGATGAACCAATCCCTGCCTTCTGATATAGTTTCTCTTTTCCCTTCTCCACCAAACCGCCTGGTGTTTGCCGCCGCATTGCTTCTGGGTTTGCAGCCATGTGATCACCAGTAGCATTTTGGGGCGTCTACTTGGGAGCTTGATCAGTAGGGGGATAAGTAAGAGAAGGACTGCTCAATGACAGAGGGGAATGCATTTTTTCTTTATTTAGTTTTTGTCCGGATTTAGTTCGGTTTCTGTCTAGATTTAATCCGGTTTATGTCCAGTAGTTTGTTGGTCATGTACTTGGTATTAGTTTTATTTATTTATTTTGGATGAGGGTATTAGTTTTATTTTCTGTGAACCTAATCTCGTTAGGTGAGTTTGAAATATGGCAGCACATATCGTGCTCTGATTGTTCTCTTCAATAGTTTCTTCGGTCTGTGGACACCCATTTTCTTTCTGTTGTATAGACTTTCGCCTCACAAAATACAATTTCTCACATTTGCCAAAAACAAAAAAAGGGTTGTTAGGGAAAATTTCCTCTTGAATAATCAATGTTTACAAATTTCCCAGTCAAGATTAATTGACGGAGCTGAAAGCGAATAACCATTATCAGTCAACATGACAAAACTTCATATTCTATATTTATGCTATTAATTCTAGGGAATTTATTTTGTGGTTCATAAATTGATAATCACACTCTTAAAGGGAGTGGCAAAATCAATTCCATATCACAACATTTGACCCGTAAATCAGTAAATGGATGGAAAATCATAGCAAACGGTACAGATATTAGAGGATTTACTTCGAGCATATTAGAGGATTTATATTACTCCCGTATTTGATTAATATTTTAAAACCAGCTATTTTCTCATCTCTATATCCAAATTATTTTACCTTTGATAATTTTATTATTCTTTATAGTTTGGTTTCCGAAGTTCGAGTTAATTTTAATGTACGCAGTCAAGAAAAAGCACAACTTTTATTGACTGGGTCAGGGTTTAATCACTTCTAATTCATTTTTAGTATTTCTAGTAAAATTTTAGGGAAAATGATGACCCAGGACATGGATAATAAAAATGTAAGGTATAAGCGTTGAAATAACGTCACGCAAAAACGAATAGGGAGTATGTGATTTGCTATCATCCCTTTATAGAATAGGGGATGGTGCTGTGTAGCACCGTGTTGTGCACCTCTAAGCCGTCAGATCGTGCAACTGATAGTTCAGTTCTCATCTCGATAATGAACGATTTTCAATCATTGGTTGCCGATACGAGGTCAAGAGAATTCTAAATCTGAACTACATAATGTATATCATACCCTGATCAGGATCGGAAGATTCTCCAAGTCCACGGGCTCCACTGATCTGAGCCATTCCAGTTTCACCTCGAGTTTCAAGAACGAGCGGCACCTTCATCTCGTCAGTAGGGGGAATCGCGAGGATCGGGAGCAAAAGGTATTGGTTAGGGTTTTGAATCGCGAGGGTTTATTTTCACCAGCTTGAGATGGAATTTCTAGCTGAGAAAGTTTATTGATAACTGGTAAGGAAAATTTCGGAAATACCCCCAAACATTGATCAAAATATCTAAAGATACCTATTTGTAAATTTTTTCAAATCACCTAATGGTTGTGTGATTTAAGTGAAAATTAAGGGCACTTAATCAGAAAGTGGGAGGATGCACTACAGCTTTTGGATCAAATGAATCTAAACCGTTCCAACAATTTATCCCCACACCCTTCTGTTTTATAATAAAGATATTAAGACACGGTTTGGTAGCCACCAAACTGACCCAAAGGTATACTTGCGAATTCTCATCGATTAGTTCTATTGGTGATAGGGAATTACATAATAGCTTGCAGGATTAGTTTTATTTTCTTTGAATTCGCATCCAACTTTAAGTCAAAGAGTTTTTCTCTCATATTGAAAAGAACAAGATTAGTTTTATTTTGTATACTAGTCTTTGCTCTGACCTCCTTGCACTCAATCTTTATGGGGTTATTATAAGGAGGTCATAGGCCTTCTGAGTGGTTTCCAAAATCTTTATGGTAATGTTGATGGGCTGGCGATCGATCTACATCTCTTCGACTCTTCCCGTAGCCCTGAGGGGTAAAGTCATATTTCTTGACATTCTTCGGAGTGGTCTTGCTTTGGAAGGGTTCTTGAAAAGAAAAATCAACTATGACTGAATTAATACAACTTACCACTTGAAGAGCATTTAAGATTAAGATGTGATTTTTAGGTAGTATCTCATGTTAAACCAACTCAGTTTGATTTGAGCAACCAATCTGTTTAAGCTAACTCCATCTGCTTCGTGTTTAGAGTCTTATCTTTATTTTTCAGTCAGTCCCAAGCCCGGATAAAGGAGGAGGGTTGTGCGTTAGGTAACTGATAGTCAGCATGTAAAAAATTCCGTCAGATCTTTATGACATGAATCCAAATATGATTTTAGCCGACCTTAAGTGATTGAGACGTAAGGCTCGATTTGGTTTGGTAATATGCTTAAGCTCAAGTTTGGGTATAATTAGTAAAAACTCATTCCCAGTTGCCTTTCATGTTAATAAGCCAAACAAACATGAAGCTGTTTTCAAGCTAGTTAATTTTCGAAGTTAGATTCTAATTCAGCTCGATAAGTATATTTGCTGTTGTCAGTTGAATCTGTTTTATGATGAGTTCAGCTCATGAGAAGGACGTGGATACGAATGGAGCTTGACCAACCACCACCGGACAAAGCTCATTTGGGACTAGCTTTATAAGTCCGCATCTATGGCCAAACTCATTAGGTAAATTTTGTTGAAACTGTGTATCCATAGTTTGATTTGACTAGGGAGAGAGATGGACTGATCAATTTTGATGGTGAGGGTTTAGACTTTACGGCCTGCTTGGATGATTTCAAAAGAGGAGTGAAAATTAAGGAGGGGGTAAAAGTGGTGGGCCCCAAGGTTTGCCGCAGATTGGATTCTCCGTTTGCTCCCCTTATTTCTTTTCCTCTGTTCTTCTTTTTCACTCGTACAAGGGTTTTACCCATGAAACTTTTGGGCTCCTCCAAGGCTGCCCAAATTTTATCCGGTTTGGAGGCATGAAATTTGGACGAAATAACCCCTGTTTATTCTCTTTATCCAACTCAAAAATTCCTTATTTAGTTTCAGGGCTTTATTAGGGTTCTCATTGAAATGCCTTAGAGTTAAAAATTCATTATGACCATTTAAGATAAAATGATCAGAAAAATAAAATCTTCGCACCGATTCAAATGGATTGAAAATCGGAACACTTAATTTTTTAACTATATTTTTTAATATATAAATGGTGTAAAAAAATAAGTGTTCAAATTTTCAATCCATTTGAATCAGTGCGAAAATTTTATTTTTCTGATCATTTTATCTTAAATGGTCATAATGAATTTTTGACTCTAAGGCCTTTCAATGAGCACCCTAAGAAAGTCTTGAAACTAAATAAGGTCAGTTCTATTATTCATGATGGGGAATGGCGTTGGCAAAGGGGTAGAAGTGTTCTTGTAAGGGATATCATTGCTTCTACTTCTCATGATCTTGTGCCTCATATGGATAGAGAAGATAGACTTTTTTGGTCTTTAAATGCCAATGGCTGCTACTCAACTCAATCTGCCTGGTCAGGTATTCGTTCATGTGCTCCAGAAGTGGATTGGTTCCACATGGTCTGGTTTTCAAAATCAGTTCCAAGGTGGTCTTTCATTCAATGGATTGCTATTTTGAATAGGTTGTCCACGAAAGATAGGCTTTCTGCCTGGGGTGTGCTAAATGATAGAGAGTGTGCTTTATGCAATGGGGTTTAGAATCTCATGCTCATTTATTCTTTGATTGTCAGTTCTCCTCAAGAATCTGGCTTAGCATTAGAAGCCTATGTGGGATTATTCCTCATGCTCGGGATTTACATTCAGAAGTTCAATGGGGTATATCCAACTGTAAGAAAGGTTCTATCCAATCTCTCCTTTTCAAACTTTGCCTCTCTGCCTCTATCTATTACATTTGGAAGGAGAGGAATCATAGAATCTTTCAGCATGTTGGACATGATTTTGCTACTGTTGATAAGCAGATTGTGAATGAAGTGAAAGCCTGTGCAGTCTCATGGAGGAGGATTCCTAAAACTACTGAGAATATTAGGCTTTGTCTGGAGTGGGGTATTCCTGAGATAGTGTTTGGTTCAGCTTAAATATGCTTTTAATTGTCAGTCCCCATTGTTTATGGGTTTTGTTTTTGCTGCTTGTATTTGCTTTTCAGTCTTGTATTGTTGAGTTCTTTCTCAAGGTTTTCCCTTGAGTTTTTGGGTGTTATCCCTTTATAAAATTGCCCTGTTCCAAAAAAAAAAAAAGATAAAATGATTAGAAAAATAAAATCTTCGCACTGGTTCAAACGGATTGAAAATTAAAACACTTAGTAATTTTTTACACCATTTATATATTAAAAATATAGTTAAAAACGTTTTTTAATATAAATTTTTTAATTAATTAATTTTTTTTATACTTCCAATTGTCCAAAATTGATTAAATATATTGATTTTGAAATTTATATACTTATTTTAATACATAATCAAATTTAATACTACACATGGGCAAAATAGTCATTTGACAGTTTTTCCCATCATTCACCCCTTCTTATCCCCCCATTCTATAAACTATCCAAACAAAGTCAAATTTTATCCCCCTTTTTAATACCTCATCCAAACCACATAATTTTTTATCCCCCTCCATAAATATCAAATCGATGTGGGCCAACCCATCAAAATTAATACCCCCTACTATCTTATTCCCCCTTCATATTTGTTACTCCCGATTTTTTACCCGCATCCAATCGGCCCTTAGAGTGAGAGTACGGAGAAGAAAATTGGTGATGCAAACAGGTCCAAGCCGTAAAAGGATGATGGCATTCAGTTTGGAATCCCAAACGGCGCCGAATTTG
>BPLS01025323.1:0-20711 GCA_019656275.1 Rhododendron kiyosumense | reverse complement strand
ATAATTCTTGCATTTCCTACTTGATTATATGTTTGTATGCTAAATTCCATGCCCTAGTTGACTGATTTCAAGTTTAAATTGGATTAGAAGCTGGGTTTTGATGTTGAGTTGAATGAATTCTTTCTTGAATGTCTTGAATTTGTGTAGTTTAAGTGCTTAGAACATGAATTATCTGGTTTAGAAATCTGCAGGATTGGAAACCTTTGAATCTGTCCTGATTTTGGGGGCTTTTGTTGGGGCAATTCCTAAACTCCAAAAATTATGAGATTTTTATTGAGAGTTCCTCTATGAGTCCTTTATCTATGATAAAAATTTTGGGATCAGATTTGAAGTATTAAATTCTATAGAAATTCATAACCTCGCAGAACGCAGTTTCGAACTGTGCTGACTACACAGACACGTGTTGGGGAAACGGCTATAATTTTGAGCTCGAGCGACGAAATAGCGAACCGTTTTCTGATTTTGAAACTAGACTTATAGACCTAAAAAAATGCATGAAGATTGTGTCTTAGTTATTCATGTGCAAAGTCAAATTTTAAGTTGTAATTAGAGCTGCAAATTATGTTCATTTAAAGCTAGCTATGTAACTTCATAATTTCACCCTAGGATCTTATGTTCATTAAAAATAGACTTGTTTGGCATCCTCTAATCATATTTTGTTGCCTAATTGTCTTAGAAGGTTCGGGTGACATGTGAATACAAGGTGAGTGATTAATACCCAAAATACATGGTTTGTTATAAACTTTACGCTTTAATGATGTTTTATATTTTGATATGAACTTCATGGAATATCAATGAAAGGTGGATATGTTTTATATCTATTAATGGCATTCTCCCACGTCCCAGCTTACGAGAGGACATGTGCTAAAAGGCTAGCAAGGCATGGCTATTATCTCGGATAATGAAAGACGTCTTAACTTATCCACTATTGGGGACGTCTAGTAGACATGAAATGAATAGAGGATGTGCATTACTATGCTATGTTGCTATGAGATGTGATTTGTTTTTAAATGATTTTATCATTGTTTATGGAAAGCATGTGAATTGCATATTAATCATTCATACGAGCTTTGACTTATGTATTTTCTTTTCCACCTTTTAGGAAGCGATGCGTAGTGTGGTGTCGTGTTTACCTTTGAGATGTGTTGTATATTTGGAAGCTTGTAGAAAAAAAGTTATGTTTCATGGTCACTTAGCTTTGTATATGGTTTGGTTAGCTTTTGAGTTTGTAAGTAAGCACAGCTATGAGAGGTTTATCTTTTGGTTTGTTATCAATGAAAGTTGATTTTTGCTTCCGCTGTTATGTCTTAGTCCCTTTTGGTTATCACTTGTTCAGGTGATATTTGATTTGTAATTTGGCCTTCGTGAAAAATCACAGGCATTTGTCATGATTAAGACCTCAAGGGGCGGGTCAGGGTCGTGACATTTTGTCTTCCAGAATCTCTTGATTTTGTGGGTGTAATCACATGCCAAATTGTGTTGTTTCGGTGATGAAATTGTTTCGTCGCGATAGACCATTTTTGTTGCAGTGAAATGAAAAGAAAGCGTAGAGTTTGTTCAAATATCTGTGAAGACCAAATGAAATCGAAAAGTATATTGGCTAGTTTTGGATTAAAAAGTAAAGTCGATTTTTTTTGGTCTTTATTTAAAAAAAATTCTCATTTATTAATTTTGCATCAAATTTTTATGACTTAATAATTTATCTTGACGAGAGGAATAGAAAAAATGAAAAATCATGATCGAAACTCATAATTTTTTGAATAACAAAACAATTAAGTCAAATAAACAGTTTTTTTTACTTAATTTTGTCTTTTTGAAAAAAATTATGAGTTTCGATTATAATTTTTTTAACTTTTTCTCTTCCTTTCGTCAAAGCCAAATCAATAAGTTAAAAAAGTTTGATACAAAACTAAAAAATGAAAAAAAAAAAATTGAATAAAAACAAAAAAGTACATTTTTGACTTATTATTGTCTTCATTTAAATTGACGGGAGTAAAATTATTGATTTGTTCTTTAAATTGATATAAACTGAAAATGTTTTATTTTTTTAATCCTAAAAAGAACATAAATTTTCATATCTACCAAAGGGAGTAGTTTTTAACCTATATTATTTGTAAACAGAAGTAGCCAGATATCAAGTAGTACTACTAAGTTGAAAAACCAAAAAAACGTCTCTGGAATCCACGGGCCAGTCATTGTTTTTTAATTTCAATCTACACTGAATCCATTTTTAACTCATCTAAACTCATATAAATATAGGTGAACACCATTAAGATTTATCGGATGAATCTTTTATTGGATTAATGGATTATTTTGTTGTTCACCGCGTATGCCAAATTTATATTGACCTGGTAAATTATTTTGATTCCTGTTTCAGAATTTTACTCTAATATACATGCTTTGCTACTCATTGAGCTCGTCAGCTGACCGATTTATTCAATTTTTCAGGCAAATTGACTTCTTTTTCAGGCAAATTGGGCAGTTAGGAAGACTCTGGCGGTATCTCGGAATGTTCTGTTGTTTGACCTCCTTAGGATGTCTCATCATAATTTAGTATTTATTTATCGCTTATTAATTCATATCAACCAATTATACAATATAAACAAATTGTGTTGAATTTTAAGTGAGCAAATATAAACAGATTCAAAAATATGAATTGAAATTATCACCTCTAAATTTTTACCAATGACACAAAAAAACCAGCCGTCATACATAATAAACTGTAAAGAGAGAGGCGAAAAAATTTCAGAATGATTTAGGGGAGTGGTGGTTTGGGAGGCCCACACAAGCGAGTTCTGCAAAGTAAGCAGCGTCTACACTCGGCAAGCCTATAACCCCTCCATAAATTCGTGCGCAACAAATTTTATGTCATGCGCGGCGAGCAGCTCTCACCGCTCGCTTTGTTTTCCTTACTCATTAGTTTAAGGCAAGTTTTAATAGACTCAGCTCCTTATTATTTATATGGCCTTCCAATGATGGAGCTTTTCCTCAATACCCGATGTGGGACAAGAAGTGGACGTTCTTTACTTTTGCTTCCAGTTTGCTCCGTCCAACGAAAGGAATAGAAAAAGGTGCTACATACAAAACGGTTGTGTAAAACACAACATACAATTAATCTCTAACCGTCCATTGCTATAATAAATAGTCAGGATTCGCTCAAATTCTTTCCTGAAAAAGTTAAACTTTTCCCTGGAATAGTTTTTTTTAAATCTAGACCGTCCAAATACATCTGAACAGTCAGAATTACGAGCACAACCAACACAACGGTTATGCGCATAACATTTCGATGCTTTTACCCTCTGATGATGATATGCGTATACGTAAATATATTGTGTTTCCTATCTTATTGGAATTGCATTAATAATCTTTATCTTTAATTAGGCAGTTCAAAAAGTAAGACTAATTTTATTTTCATACTTAACGGATGACATCCTGAATTCAGAAAGTGGGCATGATGAATTTTTTTTTTCCCAGAGGAAAGACAAACATATATTTTCATAACAACAAACAAACCATTACAAAGGACACATTGTCCCGAAAATACAACAAACAAAGTAAAAATACAAAGAGAAAAGCCGGAAAAAAACAAAAAACCAGCTCCATTGTTGGTATCCACCGATCCACTCGTAAAGGTGGGTGAATGAAACATGATTTGCATTCATCTATAGTTCGTTCCCAAAGCAATCACCAGCACAGGACGCTTTTACCGGTGTCGCTGGGTAGTCATGAAATCCACTGCCTATGTTTCGTATGGGAAAAAATGAGGTGGTTTCGCTTTCGCTTTCGCTTTTACTTAATCAGCAGACAAAACCTTTTCTCTCTTATCCCTGCCCTTTTTCTCTCTTATCCCTCCCCCTAGGCTATGTTTGGTTATCCTTTCTGAGAAAAACTCTCAACTCTCGGCACAGTTTTCAATAAATCTTTCTCTCTATCTCTCCCACTCATTACCCCTCCAACTCTCAAAAATAACTTTCTAAAAACTCAACTAAATAAAGTAGTCTTCCAAACACACACTCTCTCTGTTATTGCAATTGGAAGACTGAGCAGGCCCACTTAACTCCAGAGCATCTTCCGCTCCAAGTAGCCCATATTCTCATGGAAGCCCAACCACTCTCCGTCTCAGTGGTGTATTCAAGCCCCATATGATTCACCCAACTTTTGGGCCGTTTTTATTATTTGATCATGGGCTATTTTTTTTTGTTATTTGAACAGCCAACTTTTGGGCTGTGTTTGGTTTTGCTAAATCGTAGTAGCTCCTCTTTTCTTTCTTCAGAATCCTTTGAAGTGATACTACGTAGTATCCGGAGTAATTATTCAATAGTCAAAGAAGATAGTCACGTGATACTCGGGACCACTCTAGAACCACACATATATATATATGAAGTCATGCATTTAATTGTGAACCCACAAGAATGTGTAATTGTAGAGTGATTCGGAGCGCCACATGGTGCTATAGCAGTGCTCCCAGACTATTGAATAATTTCACTAAGTATATGTTCTAGTTTCAAGCCAATTACTATTTGTGTTTGCTGTTAGAACAATTTTATGAAGTTAAAATAATGTCTTTTTGTTCTTAATGACTCTTTTATGATTTTTTTTTCCCCAATTAGACTCATTGAAACAAGCTACTATAAATTATGTTGCTTTGGGTCTCTAGAATCAACTCCTCTCTTTCACTATGCGAAAAATAGCTTGTACCAGTGATAACAAAAGCTTCTGTGAAGAGTACTATTACTAGCGGTTATTTAATACCGCTAAAGCCGAAATTTGGCCTAGTGTCTAAGTCTACTCAAAGTCAATCTTCAATAAATTTTTTCTCCATTAATTATTACTCAGATTTTTTCTCTCTTTCATCTTCCCTTATATACTCCGTATTACCCAAAGAACCTATCTCAAACCTATATGGCCAAAGCAAACAGAGTTGAGATTAAATTCTTTCCGGATGAGGCGAAAACCTCATGGTTTCGGCTATTCATTGTGGATCTTACTGAGCATTCACTGCAGTAATCTGAACCGTTCATTTTTTAGGGTTCAAAAAGTTATGTCTACATAAAAAATCAGCTTGATCGGATATCAATAACTATATCAAAATTTAAATTTTGATTTATAAAATCAAACGATCATGGATAGTTTAACTTAAAAATACTAGTGACAGAATCAGGCCGTCTATTTTATAAACCAAAATTTAATTTTTAACATAATTATTGATGTTTGATCAAGCTAATTTTTTGCGTAGACATATTAATTTGCGAATCCTACGAGATGAATGGTTCGAATTATGACAAAAAAATGCTCGATATGGCCCACAATGGGCTCTGGCGGAAACAGTAGAGTTTCCACCTAATCCGAACGTAACACATTCTCGACAGTGTTTTCTGACGAAATTTCTAATAAAATAAATAACGGAACTTTAATATTAAAAAAAAAAAAAAAAACCTAAGTTTTGCGTTGGACCGACAAAAAAAGGACAAGAAAAGATGATGAGCTAATTTGCAATTTTGCACTGCTCCCTCCACGCATGTGTCGCTTACGAATCGGCACAGCTGTCTCAAAAACAACAAGCAACCCCGGCACTGAAATTCGGGGTGGGACGGCCACGTGGTGCCCGTGCGTGCATGTTGGTTTTGGACGGGGTAGACACACCAATTTGAAAATCCTGGATAACTTTTAAGTCATCAATGATGATAAACAAAGTATGATTTAAACCTTTGGATTGATATAAGCCTTTTGGAGCGCTACCTATTGAAAACTGCACACAAGTGGCCGATAAGTTTTCCAATAATAAAACATGCCTTGAAAGCTTCAAATAAAACTCTTTGTACTCAAAGGAGTGAGGATGAGAGTGCCAAATGACACTTAAAATGAGTGAGTACATGTTTTGGCCATCGTGGCACTAACGGTCTTCGGTTTAGTCTGCTTTCAGCCTATTTTTTCATAAACCAAACTTCCTTATTTTTATGTTTGGATTCCACCATCTTTTAGTACATTCAAAACCCTCTTTATCGATATATAATAAACCTTAAATCCGATTTGAAATGAGGGAGATACAAGGATTTTACCTAAAACAACTTCTTTTTCGACTAGCTGAGGGTAAAATCGTCACATCTTTTGATATACAAAATTATTTTTATCCAAACCACTTGGGTTATAAATTAGACTTAACGAGCTTTCCAACGGTTCAAAGAACATCTAAAACCGAGTTCGGGAGTGTCTGGGACGGCCATTTGAAGTTCGGCCTATTGAGTAGTCACTGTACCGTACGGCGGTCAACTCTGCCGTACGGTGGACATATTTCTACCGTACGGTAGAGTTTTTAACCGGCTTAACTTAAGTCGGTCGGGATGTGCCGTACGGTGGAAATTAGTACCATACGGTGGATATTTAGTGCCATACGGTGGATATTTAGTGTCGTACGGTGAACCATTTTTTGGTCAAAAATGTCAGGAAGGCGGTAATCAGTTCCAGACTGAAGTGCTTGGCTTTCAAGCCAAGTTTTCTTGATATCCAAGCTAGTTTTGTTCTATAAATACCTCCCCATGTTGTTAGACAAGGACATAAAAAAATTTTGAAGAAAAAAGAGAGATAGAGAGAACATTTTTCTTTGTAGAAAAATAGAGAAAAACAGTTTTTGCAATCAAATACAGTTCCAAAATGCTTTGAAAAATTCATACTTGTTTTGATACCTCTTTCAAACGCCAAAAGCTTCATCCTCTTTCAAAAGCCAAATCCAAAAATCATCCTTCGAAGGCAACCCACGGTTTAGGTCTCACACCTCATCATCACAGCATACTAAAGTCCACAAATTTGTTTAAGCTCGTGCCAAAAGACTTTGCAATTGTCACAGATTTCCAAAGAAAAAGTTTCGCTCCAAGAGGTATAAATTTTTTATCTAATACTTATCTCTGTAATCTGAGGGGAACCAATAGGTTCAAGCTGGTTCCTAATACCACCCCTGGGCCTAAATAGTTCAAATACTGCAAGAAATTAAAATTGGAATCCCATTACTCTCCACCGTGCGGTACACAGTACTGCCGTACGGTAGAGATTTCAGGGAAACAGTCTCTCGTTTGCTACTTATTTTCTTCTTCTAATTTGATATGACATCTCATGCCTAATATAAGATATCATGCCAATTCATGTTTTGTTTTAGATAACACATGCCATATTAGTTAAATTCATGAAATTGTATCAGTTATGAAGCACGTTTCGACATGGGTATCGTTCACGTAATACATAAGCTTACATGCTTGTGTAGGTCTCTAAATGCCTTGTTAGTTCATTCTAAGCTACTGATTACAAGATCATGTACCGTACGGTTCATCTTCTATCGTATGGTGGTGGCCATTGTGGAATAATATGCCTTGTTTTCTCCTTTAATTAGGTATTCATATGCAAGCATGCTTATCATCATCTGTTCTTGGTATAAACTGTTTTATATTTATAGCTGCTTATGTGCAAAGGTAACCACAAACCCATGTACCGTACGACACACTTTTCCGCCGTGCGATGGAGTGTTTCGTGGGAAAGAGTGTTGTTCTAAGTTATTTTCTGCAATTAATTGGATATATGCAGCATGCCTATTAGCTTTTTGTTATTAGCTGTTTAAATTCGAAAGGATGTTTGTTTGTGTTTATATTTTCTGCAATTCAAACTATTTACGTGATATAATTGTTTTTGTGACACTAAAAGTTAAGTAATAAAATGATTTTCAAAATCCCACAAATATTAGTAAAGACCGATTTTATCGGGCGAGAGAGGTGCTTTTGTAAACAAAACCTTCCTCTCTCGTAACCTGGCTCCCGAACCCAAAACTTTCTGTTTTCAACAGACCAAAACCTTTTTAAAGGGCAAAAGAGTCACATTTTTCTCAAATACGGTTTCTCAGGGTTAATCCTTTTCAAAACCCGGGTGGCAACTCTTAAACGAACCAACTATATCTCCCTTTTTGTAACACTAAAAATACAAAAGTACAGACGGGGAATTTTTCCGGGCATATAGCCCACAGACGGCCCAAATTTGTTTGGGTTGCAAAATTATCAAAACACTCCTTAAACCCAAACAAATCTGGGCCGTCCAAAATATGTATGGACGGCCGAGATGCACGCACGGCCACCACATCATACATGTAAATGAAATAGAGTGCAGTTAGTATCTCCCTTATATTTTCATGCACATAGTCAGAAACAGAAGATTCCTAAATTGAAAGCTATCATAGAAATGATCCATGTCTAATTTTTCTGGAGACACATGACCAGTGGTTTGATTATCCAATTTGCAAGGAACAATTCACTTCCATGTGAGGCATTTTTCCAAACAATTTAAATGCAAGAAAAGGATATAATAACACAAATCATCATTCTCCAATCTCACCACGCCCAACTGTTATTACTTTTTTAAAGTTGAATGTTTTGTAAATGCCTTTATTGATATCGGATGAAACTGATTGATTTTTTATTGAGACCTTAAACAAAATGAGCTGCATGTTTTAATAATCGCTTTGAGATTCTTACCAATACAAACAGAACCCATAAAAGGGGAAACATCAGAAGAATCTTTCTAGCTCCGAATTAATTAATCAAACCTCGTATGCATAGTACCCAGTAATTATGCACCCAGTAATGTTCTCCTCTGACACGTATGTTCTGGGGAGGGTGGGAACATGCAGCTTGACTTTTGAGGTTGATAATCGATCTCAGGTGACTGGCCCCATTCCAGAATGGGTTATAAGCACTTATATTTTAAGAAGGTAATTTTAAATTTAAAAATAATAGGCTCAATAAAATTTAAAAATATGCAATATAGATTTTGTTTGAAAGATCTCGATGAGATTTTTAATACGGTGCAAAAAAAACTAAAAAATTATTTTTCATTTACATTATTTTTGAGTTTAAAAATGTGAAATAAGTACTTATTTTTTAAAAAGGTATTCTGGAACGGAGCCATATCCAATCCAGTTCTCCAACAAAATGTGAGAGAGCCTTGCCCCTCTTTAATCTTGCATTCTTTCACTTAACAATGCATGGGACTCAAAAGAGTGCGTGTTCAAGATTTAATTTGTATGGGAGTAACAACAAAGACTCCACCACATCACTTGGGTCCAATATACATTAAATGACCCATATCCACTTAAAAGGCTAAGCCTTGTAAGTGGTGAGTCATCCAATTGTATATTAAGATCCAACTCTTTTTCTGTTTATCTGATGTGGGACTCAACGTTCACATATGTTCTAACATCTGCCATCACAATTTTATCTCAATATTCCAATAAAACCACCTAAATTTATGAGGATTTTTTTTTAATTATATATTTGGCAATATAGGTAGGACTAGGAGTATGACCTAATTAAGTCGCATAATTCATGTGCATGACTGAAAGTGCAAGCATTAGTGAAATGATATATAGTATATGAAAAGTAATATTGGAAATATCTCAAATTACTGAAATTCACGAAGCAAAAAATTTGAGCCCGAAGGAAATCTAACCAAAAAAAAATCATGTTTTACATACAAGATGACAAACTGGACTGGTTATTGGTAGACTGGGGTTTGAATAAAATTCCAGCTTATTGGTAGACTGGGGTTTGTATACCTTTCTGCTTATTTCCCGAGAGAAACACCAAGCTATACAAGCTTTATTTCATGGTAAAAATCAGTCAGCACTCTAAATCCACAAAAGCTTGACCAAGCAATTTCCTATGTATAACAGTCTAGATTGATTTCACAATTTTATAATTGGGGTTCGAACCAAAAAATCCCCAATTTCACAAGCCCTTATTTTTTCCTGGTTTCAATTACAGTGAACTTGAAGTCTACAATCTACTGAAAGTATAGGGATCATCGACAATCCAAAGAGAGAGGGAGACCTTGGTGGTCAATAATGGCGCCGGTAATGGGGTCGCCGGTGGTGACCTTGTACTCCTCCTCTGGGGATGGGGGTTGCCATTTGTTCTCCAGATCTGGGAAGGGGGAGTCGCCGGAGATGGTGGTGGGTGTCGCCAGTGGTGGTTGAAGGAACATAATCTCTCTTCGTTTTCCAGATGGGTCGGGGAACAGAAATGGTTTGATTGGATTTGGGGGGAAACACAAATTTTTCGGCCTTTTTTTTTTGGGTAGCTGCTGACGTGGGGCTCAAATTTTTCAGCGGGAGCGACTTTGGTGAACCAGGTCGGGAACAATAGACTTTTTTTTTTTTTTTGATCCGCAAAAACGCCCAAAGGACTAAACAGTAGACTTATTGATAGCCAAAGTATTTGTTAGTAGCGCCTTCCCAGGTGAACTAGACCCTTCCCTTTCCTATCAACACCGCATGTATGTATGAGTAGATCAGATAGTTTTTCTTTCTGTTCTTGGGCGGCTCGAGGGCTTAATGTAAGCACACATTCCTTTCCCCAATCCTTTTCTTTTTGTTCTTGGGTGGCTTAAGGAAAGCACACATCCCTTTCTCCCAATCCCTTTCTCCCAATCCTTTATGATATATTCCCTCTGTCCTAAATTGCTCGTCCTTTTTTACTATTTGTGAGATATAAACAATTAGGATATATTTCTTCCATTGCCATTTTTCAATTGATTATATCTTGTAATTTATAATATTTTAGGCAATTTTAAAAACATTGTATTATAGAACAAATCGAGATCTATCAAACAAGATCCATATTGGATATAAAATTCGTTACCAATTTAAAGATATAACTAATTTTTTTTTCCGGTTGGAATAAAATTGTGACAAATAAATTGAGACGAAGAAAGTATAAGATAAAGATATTTTTTTGTGTGACACAACAGCCCAAGAAAGACCCGTATAATTTGTAACTTGTAAGATTATTAGTATTTAATGAATGACAAAAAAAACCATGAAGAGAGAGAGAAAATTTCAAATTGATCTGGGGGGAGTGGTTGTTTGGGAGGCTCGCACGAACGAGTCCTGCAAAGTAAGCAGCATCTACGCTCAGCAAGCCTATTACCCCTCCATAAATTCGTGCGCAACATGTCATGCACGGCGAGCAGCTCCCACCGCTCTGTTTGTTCCCTTACTCATGAGTTTAAGGCAAGTTTTAAATGTTCACAGCTCCTTATTATTTATATGGCCTTCCAAGGATGGAGCTCTTCCTCTATACCCGATGTGGGACAAGAAGTGGACGTTCTTTTTTGGTAAACGAAGTTGACGTTCTTTACTTTTGCTTCCAGTGTGATCCGTCCAACTAGGGATGTATTGACATATCCGAATCCGAACCCTCCACCCATCCTCTGAATCCGTTCCGATCGAAAATATTTTTGGTCCTCCATCTCCGCTCCGAATGGAGAATGGAGATCCGATCGGAGATTCGAATATCCGAATTTGAAAAAAATGACACTAGATTTTGGATCAAATAGAGTAAAAAATAGGTTTTCGATCATAAACAAAACAGATTTTCGATTAAACCAAAAAAACCCATATAAAACACGTATATGGTAAACGTAGAGCTAGTCCAGATCAGATAAGAACACAACAAATCAAGAGAGAGAGAGAGAGCACGCGCACTTGAAGAATGGTTTTTGATTTTCAGTCAAACCCTTGAACAGACGCTATCAACGAATTTGCTTCATGATTTTCGTGACGAGCGTAGGGACTGGGGTTGGAGAGAGTGGAGGAGTTGGGAAAAAAGTGTGATGAGAGAGAAGTGGGAGTAGTGTACGGCTGTTGTGGGGAGTGTATATGTGCAATATTCGGGTATTTGGGGACAGATTGGGGCGGATCAGGGATGGGTATCAAATTCAGGACGGATCGGGGCGGGGACAGACTTACCTTCGAATCCAATTCGATTTCTGAATTTTTTTTTAAAAATAAATTCGAATCCTCTCCGATCTCTGAAAAATTCTCCGATCTGTTTGGAACGGATAACGAATGGATCAGTCGAGATGGCCATCCCGGTCCAACCAGCTAGTTTTGTAATTGTCCTTTATCGAATTTTTATTTAACAAAGAAGACATTTGTAGAGAGTGCATTGAGGATGCTCGAGAGTATATGACCATGTAAGTTTTCTTCTTGCTAATTTAATTTCAATCAATTTGACATGTACATTTATCCATTTTTCCCTCTTATGACGATATACATATACGTAAATATATTGTGTTTCCTAACTTAGTGGGATTGCATTAATATTCTTTATCTTTAATTAGGAAGTTCAAAAAATAAGACTAATTTTATTTTCATATTTAACGGATGACATTTTGAATTCTGAAAGTGGGTATGATCTCTTCTTTTTTTTTTTTCTAGAGGAAAGACAAACTATTACAAAGGACACATTGGCCTGAAAATACAACAAACAAAGCAAAAATACAAAGAGCAAAGCTGGAAAAATAAAACCCCAGCTCCTCCAGTGTTGGAATCCACCGATTCGCTCGTAAAGGTGGGTGGATGAAACAAGATCTGCATTCATTTGTAGCTCGTTCTCAAAGCAATCACTGGCGCAAGACACTTTTTACTAGTGTTGCTAGTAGTCATGAAATCCTACGCCAATGTCGATCGGATCCAGGAGCGAAAATCTAGATTTGGTTCCCCATATATGAGCCACCACAATCCAAAAATGAAAGAAAAAGTGGGAGATCTTCCATCCCTAAGAGCATCCGCAATGGGAATAATTAAAATCAATAATTAAAATGTGCCACGTCAGCATTGATTTTTCACTTAATTCATAATCAAACTTAACATCTACCTTTACATTGGTTATTTTTGCATACCTAACCAAAAAAACCCCACAATACACAATGCACCTATGTCCAATCGCAAACGAGTTCCAATCACGCACCCGACTACACCAAATTATTCATCTCGATGAGACGATTCCAATGTGGGACGTTTTTGAGTTATTGAGTTTTAAGTTTGGTTATTGAGTTTTGGTTATTGGTAAAAGTTGTTAAGTTTGATTATGGCAATGGGTGGAATTTGGTTATTTGCTAAAAGACTTATAATTTTACTTATTATAATGTGAGGTGTTTTTTGAGCATTGTTGTTAAGTTTGTTTATCCACACCAATTTGTTTATTACAAAAAATAGAGATGCTTTAAGGAGAGAATTTTAATCACCTTATCTCATGCTTTATACAAACATGAAATGGGTTAATACAAAAAATAATATGGTGAACATGGTAAATTTAGTACATTGTAACTAGAAAACATCATAGATTGTTACAATTAATATGATTCTTGGAAAATTAAAATTGGAAATTGGAAGTTCCACAGACATGATACGTTTATTATTATTAATATATATATATATATATATATATAAAATATAGATTTGGTAATGTTGATGCTCAATATACAGATCAATTCACAAATTTGATTCTCTTTGAGGAAGACGTATCATCGATTGTTTTCTTATCAACTTTTGATTCTCTTTGTCTCCATTTAGTTTCCCGTTTGGCATTAGTAGGCATAACTCTTGCAAATTAAGCAAGATAAACAAATTTTTCATGAATTACTTATGCAAATTAAACATCAAAATTGAGTTTCAAGAATGACAATTATTTAATGACTAATTTCTCCTAATCTAACATATTTCACCATGACATATTTTGGCACAAAATCACACAAACCATGTATTTAAATCGACCATGTATATCATGTATAATTTCTACAAATTTACCATATTAGGAATTTCAAAATTGGTCTTGCATCATGTACCCATTCTAATAAATTTTGAAAATGATAAAATTTAAAAAATGGTTAGTTTAGAAAAAAGGAAAAATTTGAAATTGGTATTTCATCTGTGTACCCATTGTGATAAATTTAGAATACATGATAAATATCAAAATTCAAGCGAGTATTGTGGTTGCAAAAACCAAGGTTTACGAATTAGAAGGAGTGATCAATCTTGTAACAAATGGGGTTTGGAAGAAGTGATCAATTTTAAATATCCCGTTCAGTTACAAGGAAAGGGAAGAAGATTTTTTCCTTTCTTTGTAACTGAACGAGATCTCAAAAATGTTACACGCATAACGGTTGTGCAAAACACTTTGCACAACCGATCGCTATCCGTCAATTCTTGTAATGGACAGTCTAGATTCGCTCAGGGAATAAATAAACTATTTGCGCGAATAGTTTACTAAAAATCTGGACTGTCCAAAAACATCTAGGCGGCCAGAATTTGTTACACAACACACACAACAATTGTGCGTGTAGCATTTTTGGTTGTGTGCAACCATTGTGTTGATTGTGTTCGTAATTCTGATCGTTGTGATGTATTTGGATGGTCTAGATTTAAAAAAAAACTCTTCCAGGGAAAAGTTAGAGTGAATCTTGACCATTTTATTATAGCAATGGACGGTTAGAAATTGATTGCGTGTTGTGTTTTACACAACCGTTATGTGTGTAGCACTTTTGTTTTTATAAGCAACTATGAAGTTCAATAGTCCATTGGGATATTTTGGAAAAGAAGGAAAAATAAGAAAGAAGGCTCCGTTACACTAACTATAATAAGTTATTTTTTGAATTAAAGACGATATATTATTAGGGAATGATCTCTTTAATAAAACGAAAAAAAATACTTAAAAATAAAATTTTTAGCAGAACAGGATAATTAAGAATGAAAATGGGTGGAAAGGTATATAAGAGAACATTACTCTTTTTAATATATATATATATTTTTTGTAATTTCTTCACTCCTTTTTTCTTAAAACAAATCCAGAGAAGGAATTCTTTTTTCCTTTTTAAATTTTCTCTTCTCATTCTCCCGTTTTCCCATGTCCCAAAACCATAAGCAATTTTGATTGGGGTCAACACGTAGTCAAACACGAGAAAGACCTATTCCTTATTGCTCTGATTTTCTCTTGCCTCTCCTTGCAGAACCCTTCTGCAGATTTTCTGGACTGGTTCTCTTCAAACGGTGCGTGTTATATACATATATACTGATATACGTATATATTTCCTCATTGTATGCCCTTTATGTGTTTTTTGAACATATGTATCAGCTGTTTATGCTTGTTTTTGTTCAGTGCTTGATTTTTATTTCAACTTTGATGTTTGAGTTTTTCAATTTGCAAATGAAATGGTTGTTTTTTCATTGATGAGGACTTGAGCAGTAGTTGATGGAAATTGAGCCCATAGATGTTAGACTTCCATATTACCGAAGCTTCATTGTCTAATTTGATTTTTGCGACTCTAAATTTCCTACCTTTTTTTTTTAATAACCGGGAGCTTACGCGCTCTTCCACTACTCCCGGGGCCCTGCAGTTAACCACCGGGATAGCCTCCAGCCCCCAAGGTTTGAAAGGTTTGGCCTTTGTGAGATTCGACCTTGCAGTCCCTTGGGGGCAAGCCCAGTCAAGTAAAGGAAAAGGAGGGCTATAAAAGAATCTTGAGAGTGAATGAAGATATAGTGGTTTATGTAATGTAGAGAAGTAATTTAAAATTAAGATTTCTGCTAAATTTTGTATATTTTTCGAGTTAGGTTTTGAGGAAAACAAATTTCAGTAGGAAAGTTAAAAGACGTGGGTGGTAATTGATTATGTGACAAAATGCAGGAAAGTTTGGGATTCCAAGGCTTGTGCTCTGTGATTCCTTCTGCCTTTGACTTCTTGGGGTCATGGTTATATGGCATAACTTCCTTGAGTTCCTCAATTTTTGGAGGCATGGGGGGCCACTATTTAGTGGTTAAACTTTCTAAGCCACTTCGTTCATATATCGCCAACGGTTAGGTCAGTCTCTAGTTCTTCCGTGCCATACACCCCCATTGATTTGGGGATTACACGAATATTGTTGTTGTCTTGGAAGAGATTCTCATACTTCCCTTTATTTTTCCAGCAATTTAGTTCGACTAGAATGTGGGACCCATGGACTGTTGTTGGATATTCAATGATTAGCATATTGATGTTATGACTTATGAGAACATTATTGAACATCATATAATGCGATAGCATCTCAATGGATACGTAAGAAATTATTTTGGCTTGACTCTTCAAGTAACTTTTTGCTAATGAGGATCCACTCAAGCATGGGGTTTTCACACTTCTCGGTTGGTTGATACTTCATGTTATCGAAGCATTCTTTCTTGCCAAATAAATGTCAAATTAAGAATTGAGTCACCAATTGAAATTACCTTTCCTCAAATGGTGAATGAGTTAATGGAATAGGATTGTGGATCATAAAGATTGATTATGGCACAGATTCATTTTGCAAGTTTGTTATCACGGGTAGTTCCATTTTCTAAACATAACCATTTTCTAAACATAACAAAATAAGTATCTAAGCAATAGGATAATGAAGTAGGCATTTTGAGGTACCAGAGGTCCAGAATAAGCACTTAATCTCTTTGCTAATTTACTGGTTTCTGCATGGATAGTCTCCAGACTTTGTGAAAACATGGTTGTGTCACTGAAGCTCTAATATGTAACTACTACGGGACAACCTTCACTAGCTTGGCTACTCATACTTAATGGTGGATGTACCCACATCAGTTTGCAAATGGCTGAAAGAGATTTTTTAGATTCACTACATCAGAATAATGGATGAGTGGAACTGAGCCAAAAGAAAGTTAAGGTGGTAAGACTCAAAAAGATAAAACTGGAAATGGGATTATCTAGGAAATGTAGGGGTTTCTCTCACCAATTGAAGATAAATTGAGAGCAACGTGAGACCTGCTTACTCCGCTGCCAACTCGACTTGGTCCTCGCTTTTCCTTTCGCCTGGACTCTATTGTCTATTCTATTGGAAGAAAGTCTGCTTCTCTCTCCTTTCTTCACTTTCGTTTTCCTCTCTTTCCCCTAGATTTGTCAGTCTTGTTGGAAGGAAAGACGGTTCTTCGCACCCTGTTTTGGTCTTGCAGCTATTTAAATAATAATTATACTAGAGAAAGAGTTGCCCGTCCCTAAGCCATCCAAGGTAGTCAAGGAATAAGTTATATAGAAATTTGTTGAGGGGAAAAATGATATCGATTTTTTAAACAGTGGTGAATGTGTATAATTATACCTTTTCTTGAAAAGCAAATAGTGATAAACACTTTTTACCTGTGGTTTGGCTTGATAGACCTAGTTGGGCAGGTATGTGGTAATGTATAAATTTTCTTGAGGTAGTACCTGTTAATAACGACCCTTCATGAAATAATTCATTAGGTCAGGTCTCTCTCTCTCTCTCTCTCTCACACACACACACACACACACAGAGGCTGAGGAGAGGGCACGATTTTTGTTCAGATTTTTCTCGCTTTTGTATAAGCAGTCTACATTTTGCTGCATTCATTGTCTGTATGTGCTTGTTTTTCTTTTATTTGCTAATAATCTTCGCTATGCGATCTTGTCGATTAATGCCCAAGCTTGCAATTTAGAAATGGCTCTAACCTTAACCTCTGCGGCTTGGAAATTTATGGTCAGCCTTTTTGTGCTTTGGATAGCCAAAGAGCTTTCCTTTCAAGTAACCTACGAAGCAGCTGCTGGCTCTGAGCTTTCGCCTCTTTGCACTCTAATGCAAGACTCGTTGCGATTGCTGGCATCCATATAGGAACACATTTCTCTATTTCTATTAGAAGCTGAATAGAACCATGACAATATGGCATAAAGAAACTTTATGGCATGGTGAGGCCAATGGCTTGATATGTCTCCTGTGCTGCTCATGATTCTGCTTGTAGTTAATTGGAATCATTTTCTTGCTTTTGTAGTTCTGTCTGACCCTGTTAAATCATCTTGTTGTGGTGCACATTTCAATATGAAATCAAGTTGGATATTAACGTCTACAGCAAAAGCTGGGCATATGAATCATCTGATGTTTTCCCATAGTTATATAGGAGAAAGAAAAAAGTGGTGTGAAATCTTTCAGTTGTAAGTGGCTAAATTAAATTTTCTTTGTCGGACTGGATCAGGCCAAGGTGAAAACCTCAATAAGTATGACAAGAGGCACATTGTTGGTGCCTGGTGGTCCTTCCCCTCTGATGGACGCAAAGGGTTGGTTAGCTCCTCGACACGACCTTCTGGGAAACTGGGATGTCCTCTGCTTTGGTTGCACTTCTACCCAGACATTTGGGCTTGCTGAATTCCAAAAATGGTCAAGGCTATTTGTACAGGAGGTTTAACGCTTTCTATAGCTTTTGACTTGATTTTATATGGTTCTGTTCTCCGAGTACAACCATTGATTTCTGGTATTCTAATTGAAGCAGGAATCAAAACAGAATTTTAAGGTCCTTATTGTACTTGTTACCATCGATCCACTCATGACATTCCTTCACAATTACGTACTTAGCTTCAAGGTTAGTTTTCACTTTTCGTCGAACTTGTGATCTGGGTACCACCATACTATTGGTAGATTGACTATAAATGGTTTTCCAATACTTTTTCATCTATTCCAGCTACCTTTGGATCTTGGATTGCATTGTTGTACTTGAAAAGAAAAAGATATTAAAATATCTGAATATGTTTTTCTCATTCATATGATTTCCCCCCTGCAAGCCCCTTTACAAAAGCACGATCCAAATACAGCCACTGAGTTTGACTCACGAATCGGACTAAATGGACCTGCTGGCTGCTATGCAGATGGCGCTGGGATACCGAATGTTCTTTAAGAAGGTTGAAGAGATCGGTCCATATTGCCTCGTTGAATCTTCACATAATATGTATGATCCAGTCCTACTTTAATTGTGTTGATGTTGTTTGAAGTCGATTGCAATTACCTTAACCATAATATCAAAACAAACAGTTATCTGATGATTGATGATCCAAACACGGAAGTAACGAGATGCTTTGTAGCAGAGTACAACGCTGAGGAGCTGTCATAAGCACTACTAAAGGAGCTGAAAAAAGAAAGGTGGAATATAGTAGGTTGACTTGGTGTTATTCTGTCCATCGACTCCGACTGGTAAGCGAGGCATCTGATATTAACTGTCATTTTCTCCCTATGCATTGTTGAATAAGTCTTGTATGAGTCCTTTAATCAGCTGGTATCTACAACGAGAAAAGAAACAACCAAATGAAAACAACAACTAACTATAGCTCTTGGCCCCGACAAGGCACACGCTGTACACCTACTACAATCGGAAAAGACCAATTATCAGATCCACCAATCATCGCTGGCAAAACCAGGAAAAAAAAAAAATCATTAAAAAAGCGTGAACTGTTATCAAAATGTTAAGAACTTGATGATTCCCACCTCTGCCACAGTTGCGATGGGGTTTGTTGTAGTGTTACCATCTTACTTTCTCGATATAGATACTCATGATCAGAATTTAGAGCGCTATTTGGTTTTTTGGCTTATCAAGCCTGCTAAGTCAATATATTTCACACTCGAAGTTATAAAAAAGCAAGGTGATTCTAAAAAGGATTGTTTCTTTAACAATTGATGTGTCGAATTGTCCAAGTCCTTATATTCGACATATAGTTTGAAGGTTATGACTGAATCTGATCATTGAATTGCGACTTTGCATGCACAAGAATACCTTTTGAAATTCGCAAGGGTAACTATGTGCATTGTAAAAATCAACTGCTGATATGTGTTCATGTTAACAACACTTACGTTCTTCTGCAGTTCATCCTTAAATTGTCTATCAATATTTATCTTCATTGTATTTGCTGTTATTATTAGTATTTTCGGGTGTGTTTCTTTCTGGAATTTGAGTTGGTGATGGATACGATTTTGTTGGATAATCCTCCATAAGATGTTGTTAACAATTGCATGAAGCAGTTGATCTCTATTTAGGGGCCACCTATAGGGCTACTGGAATATGTAGGAGACAAAGAACTAATGTATCCAGAATACCCTGAACAAAATGAAAATTCTGCCCATTTTTTTAGTCATTTGTCCTAAATTAAGTGCATTGTCTTTTTATTGTGAGTGTGTGTGAGCTCTTGTTAGTGTTGCATTCTATATTTTTGGATTAAACATTCCTATTGACTGGAGATATTTAAAAAGGAAAAAATTATGATCAAATGCTCAATTTTTTTCTCCAAGGACGCTAACAATTTAAAAAAAAAAACAGCTTTTGAGTTATTTTTTATCTTGTTGAATTTTTTAAAAGTTTGCTCTATACTTTTATTTCTCCGATGAGACAAATGCTCAATTCTAAATATTATGAAAACAAATTAAAAAAAATTCACCAAGCATGAAAATAAGTCAATGTCTTAAAAGCTTAGTCCAAACGCATTAGATAGTAAGTTTGAGGATGTCATTTCTGAAAGAAAGAGAGAGTGGAGGTTAGGAGTTAGGATGAAGAAGTCAATGAGTTGGAGGTCAAAAGGGGACAGGCAATCTAGGTGAACTCCTCCTCCTTGTCTTTCTCATTAGTCTATATTTAGTAGTTAACGAAATTGAATACAATAAATTCTCCAACATCAAATTGGGGAAGGTTATGTGCCTCTCTCTCTAAAATACTAGAGATCCTCATTCCCTCCTAGACCGTGTTTCTTGGCTACCCACTTCCCACCACACAACCAAAACAACAACAAAATAATAGAATCAAGAAAAAGAGAAGAAAAAAAAAATGATCTGAAACCAACTTGCCTTGCACTAAAACAACCCCTAAAACATACACTTTCTTTCTTTTGCAATATTTCTTGTCATTCTCTCATGCCATCTTCACCAAACAGGAGAGAAAGGGAAGAAAAAGAGTTTTTTTTGTTGGGCAGCGACTTCACGAGGCTTTGATCTCTCCTAGGTACATAGCCTCTGGCCCCAATCAATCTCTCTGTTTCTCTCTCTCTCTCTCTCTCTCTCTCTCTCTCTCTTTTGTTTTATTCTCTTTTCTTTTTCATAAC
>BPLS01025322.1:2715-23500 GCA_019656275.1 Rhododendron kiyosumense | reverse complement strand
CCTCTAGGGAGCTTCATGGGTGACACTATCGAGCCTATTTTCTAGCTCCAGGCTGAGCCGATCCATGAGGGAGCTACATGGGAGACATGCCTGAGTTTAGTTTCTATGCCCGGGCCGAACTGGGCTTCAAGGGAGCTTCCTGGGAGATATGGCCAAGCCTAGTTGGCAACTCTAGTCTGATCCTTGAGGGAGCTTCATGGGAGACATGGCTAAGCAAAGCCTCGTGGAACTTCATGGAAGAACGGCCCAAGCCTAGCCTTGAGCGAGTTTCATGGGAAACTTGACCAGGCATAGTCGTGAGGGAGCTTCATGGGAAACATGGCTCAACCTAGCCTCAAGGGAGCTTCGTGGGAGACATGGCCGAGCCTAGTCGCAAGGGAGCTTCATGGGAGACATGGCTAAGCCTAGCCTTGAGGGAGCTTCATGGGAGACATGACCGAGCCTAGTTGCCTATCTCCCTGCCAAGCCGAGCTTCAAGGGAGATATGCCCATGCTAGTTGCCTTGCTCCAAGCTGCGTTAAGCCTCAAGGGAGTTTCTTGGGAGACATGGCTGAGCCTAGCCTTGAGGGAGCTTCGTGGGAGACATGGCCAGGCCTAGCTTCAAGGAGCTTCATGAAAGACATGGCCGGGCCGAGCCAAGCCTCGAGGGAGCTTCATTGGAGACATGGCCAAGCCTAGTTGTGAGGGAGCTTCATGGGAGACAAGCCGAGCCTAGCCTTAAGGGAGCTTCATGGGAGACATGGCTGAACCGAGTTGCTTAGTTCCGGGCCAAGTAGAGCATAATCGAGCCGCAAGGGAGCTTCATGGGATATATACCCGATCCTAGTTGCCTATCTCCGGGTCGAGACAATCCTCGAGGGAGCTTCATGGGAGACATGGCCGAGCCTAGTTGCCTAGCCCCTGACCAAGCAGAAGTTTAAGGGAGCTACCTGGTTAATATGCCCAAGCCTAGTTGCCCAACTTCGGGCTAAGTTGACCCTAGCCTTGAGGGAGCTTGATGAGAGACAAGGCCGAGCCTAGTTGCCTAGCTCCGAGCCGAGCCTCAAGGGAGCTTCATGGGAGATATGCCTAAGCCTTATTACCTAGCTCTGGGTCAAGCTAAACCTTGAGGGAGCTTCATGGGAGACGTGGCCAAGCCTAGTTGCTTAGCTCCTGGCCAAGCCGCAGAGGGTAGCATCGTGGCCTTCTGTCAATCATAGCAACTAGGGCCGAACCAGAATATTTAGAGCACTACAGAGGGGTTGTGGTACAACGACAGTGTTTATGGAAGAGTGATGGTGGTGCTCCCACGACCTTCATAGTTGCCTAGCATCGGGCCGAGCTGAGCCTAGCCTTGAGATAGCTTCATCAGAGACATGGCAAAGCCTAGTTGCCTAATTCCGGGCCGAGCCGAGCCAAGCCTCAAGGGAGCTTCATGGGAGATATGCCCGAGCCTAGTTTCCTAGCTCCGGGTCGAGCCGATCCTCGAGGGAGATTTGTGGGAGACGTGGCTGAGCCTAGTTGCCTAGCTTCGGGCTGAGCTGAGCTTCAAGGGAGGTATCTAGGAGATATGCCCCAGCCTAGTTGCCTATCTTTGGGCGGAGCCAAGCCTAGCTTTGTGGGAGCTTCATGGGAGATATGGCTGAGCCTAGTTGCCTAGTTCTGCGCCGAGCCTAGCCGAGCCTCAAGGGAGCTTCATGGGAGATATGCCAAAGCCTAGTTGCCTAGCTCCGACTCTTGCCCATCCTCGAGGGAGCTTCATGGGTGACGTGGCCGAGCCTAGTTGCCTACCTCCTGGCCAAGCCGCAGAGGGTAGCATCATGGCCTTCCGCCAATCGTAGCGACTAGGGCCGAACCAGAATATTCAGACCACTGCAAGGGGGTATTGGTACAGCGACAGTGTTTTTGGAAGAGGGATGGTGGTGCTCCCACGATCTTCGTAGTGGTCTTGTTTCTACTCATTTTTCATAAACTCAACTGTATTGTTTGTATAGTTGTATTCCACCATCTTTTAGTACTTTGAAAATCCTCCTTGTCGATAAATAGTAGGTCTTTATCCGATTTAAAATGACGTGGATGCAAGCGTTTTACAAGAACGATTCATTTTTATGACTCAGTGATGGTAAAATAGTTATATACTAGCTTTGATGTACAAAAAAAATTGCATCCAAACTAATTGGGTTAGAAAGCAGACTTAATAAACCTTTTAACGGTTCAAACTTTGCAAAAATCGGAGTTCGGGAATGTTCGGAATAAACATACAAAGTTTGACAATTGTGGAGTTCCTAGGCGCCTCTAGCGCAATATAGTGCGCCCAGAGCGCAATGAAATGCGCCTTAGGCGCATTGAGAGTTCAAATTTTGTTAAATTTTGTGGCCTTCTCCTAGACACTACCGAACTTTGACTTTTGCAAGGTTTGAACCCTTAAAAAGCTTGTTGAGTCTATTTTCTAACCCTAGTAGTTTTGATCAAAAGTAGTTGGTACATCATAAGATATGACATTTTACCCTCAGTGAGTCGGAGAATAAATCATTTCTATAAAACGCAAATATCTCCCTTATTTTAGACCGGATTGAAACCTATTTTATATCAATAAGTAGGGTATTTGACATACTAATAGATGGTGGGATCGAATTATATATAAAAATAAGAGTTTTTGGTTTTGGTAATTTAATCTAAAATAGACCAATTCAAAGATCGTCGGAGCGACTAAGGATAAAAACACGATTTCGCTCTCTTCCACTCTTTCTAAGTTCCACTCGGTACTCTCATTCCTAGTTCTAAGGTACTCTTTCATTTTGTAAGAGTTCTTAAAGCCACTGAAAGCTAATTTGCCTTGGCCAAATCAGTGTGCCACTAAATAATTTGAATTTAGTGCCGATCCACGGCAATGGAATTTCAATTTTGCGCTGTCTCACGACTCTTTTTCACAATTTGAACTTTGGGCCGCCTCACAGCAATGGAAGTGTACTGCTAGTGGTGAAGTTATGGTGGTGTATGTGGTGAAGTGATGGTGGTGGAGGGGTAGTGTTACAGTCATAGTGTTTGTGGTAAAGGGATGGTAGAACTTCCACGATCTTCATAGTGGTTTGCTTTCTACTCATTTTTCATAAACTCAACTTTATTATTTGTATAGTTGTATTCTACCACCTTTTAGTACTTTGAAAATCCTCTTTATCACTATATAGTAGGTCTTTATCCGATTTAAAATGAAGGAGAGGCGAGCGTTTTACAAAAACAATTCATTTTTATGGCTCAGTGAGAGTAAAATAGTCATATATTTTGATGTACCAAAAAAATTGCATCCAAACTAATTGGGTTAGAAAATACACTTAACAAGCTTTTTAACTGTTCAAACCTTGTAAAAATCAGAGTTTGATAGTGTCCAGGAGAAGGCCGCGAAATATAACAAATTCTAAACGTTCAATGCGCTTGAGGCGCATTTCATTGCGCCCCCGGCGTACGACATTGCGCCTGAGGCGCCTAGGAACTGCACAATTTGTCCAACTTTGTAAGTTTGTTCCGAACATTCCAGAACTCCAATTTTTGCAAGCTTTGAACCGTTAAAAAACTTTTTGAGTCTATTTTCTAACCCGTAGTTTTGAACTAAAATTATCTGTACATCTTAATATATGACTATTTTACCCTCGGTGAGTCGAGAATAAAAATCATTTCTTGGAGATCACTTGCTGCCTCTGCAGGTTCTTCCGACCAGAAGGAAAATGCCAAGCTTCATGCAATTGAAGGAGCAATGGTAAAGCATTATATGAGTTTTTTTTTTGCAAGAAGAGGTCATAGAAGCAAAGTTACTGGTAACAACATGTGTCATCCTTAGATTTTAAGAAAAAAATCCAACCCCTTTACCGATCACATGTTAACCAAGTTACTGGTAGAGTAGGTAATTGTCACAACCCTATCCCAAAAGTTGTTAAAATGGTAGGATTATCGTGACCGGCCAGTGGATCTAACCTCCACCCGAGGCATCATTACTCAATCCAAGAGACGCAAAGAGTGCAAAAATTTAGAAGTCCGGAAGCATAATTGACATAAAAATACCGTCAGAGCCTTAAAGATTTAAAAACTTTACAATATAAAGTGACCTTACGCCAAACAGGGAGTAGTCAATTCCCAACTTTGAAGCTTTCAAAACATTAACTAAACACCTTCTTTACATGTCCCCCAAGCAGCAACGTTTCTCTTTCCTACTTGGCAATACATGTAGGAAAATAATTAGTTTTCATAAGCCGACAGCTCGTGTGAGATACAGTACCAGAGTCATACGTTTTACCATGGAAATAACATTCATAAGCTTCTTGGACATAGATATAACTTATCGCAACTTTCTCATAACTTCGTAAGAGGGAGATTCATAACATCATTATCACATAATCTTATGATGCACATCCAACAGCTAAACGTGAATAGGGGAGCGACCCCACATGATGTGAAATGATCAAGTCATTGGTAGCTGGTGCCACATAACGTTCCTCCTTTGTAACCCCTTCTTTGGTTATGGTATCTTTAAAATCTGTCCCCACCTTTAGATGACAAGGTGTTCTTAGAGTCATAATATCATAGCATCTTCACCTTTAGATGACAAGGTGTTCATAGAATCATTCACTCTTGATCATAATCATTCTCATAAAATTGTCACCTTTAAATAAAGAGTTCATAGCATAGTTCCATGGCATAAATCATTTCATCAAATCATGCTTTCTTGATAACTTGTATACTTATCAGAACTTTGAGCATATGAAACACATAACATAATTTACTTGAAAAAGCAATATAACTAAGGTAGAGTATCTCACCTTTGAATATAATTGCCAAGGCCTAAGATGAAAACTTGATCGTACACTTGCATAAGTCTCGGATTGACCTATTTGCCAATTAATTTGTGTCATTATTTGTTGAATAACATAACAGAAATACTTTTAGGCCTTCCCATTTGTGAGTTGGCCTTTCTCGCTTTAGAGACGACTCAGGGGTTAAATAGTCATTACTCGCTTTGATGAATACACGTGCTAACTCTAGTTTCATAAGTACTAGTACAGATACTTTGAAATTCAACACAGTTGGGTAGTTACCCAAAAACGATTTAATTCAACTTCATTCCTACTTTAATCTAATTAATCATTCAATTAGATCAAGGGGTTAATTTCTTGATCACTGATTTGGGCTAACATACTTCAAAAACTACTGATAGCACATACATCTACATCTATTACGGTACTGTCTAGTTTTCAAGAAAAATGTCAATCTCCTAAAAATTATACCGTGCTATCCTTGTATTCTAGAAACTTTGACTGAAAATACATTTTTAACCTTAATTATACATTTTAAGCTCTCAATAGATACAGTTCCTTAATTAAAGTCACATAAGTGCGTATTTTAAAACTCGGTTCTCACAGTAATGGACACTTAATTTGGTGAGAATTCGAACCCCACCCCCACATTCCTTTCTCCTTGTAGGATTTTCTTAAATTGAAAATAGATGTATTTGCTTCGAACAAAGAAGGATTGTTTTTTTTTTCCATAATAAATACATGCGCGTGAAGTTAGCTGGTCGGAATTTTTCGCTCCATACTTGACTTTCTAGTCTCCATAGTCTGTTGGGGAGAGTTAAACATCTGCTTTAACACTCATATCATGTGATAATTTCGTACCTTTGGACTTGAAATAGATGCATTAGAATTTCCTACAAATAGCTATGCAATGTTGAGACGTTTGCAAATTTAGTTTATGAAGAAAACTACTTGTGACGTACTAGGGGCCCTTCTTCTTTTTTTTTCTTGTCATTCGTTATTCGTAATGTACTATATCCTAGGGGACTTTGAGGAGAGGGATGGTTGCTTACCAAATGAACCGCAAGAATCAAACTTTGCCCATATGCGTCGGAGTATAAGTGAGACACCAACTGCACTCCACCCCACTTGCAATGGGTGTCATCTTATTTTTCTTCTCCTTAATTAAAAACAAGTCTTTTAACGTATAAACAAGCCAAGGTATGAACTTATTTTGAAACTCATTTCGAGTCATGTTTGAGTTAATTAAATTAGACTTTCATTCAATTCAATTGTAAGTACTTTAAGACTAGCTGCGTTCTACTAAGCTTTCTTCAAAAAATTAAGTAATTTTTAGTAATTTTTAAAATTAAAACTAATGTATTTGTTGAAACAATTTGTCGAAGAAAGGAAAAGGAGCAATGTGTCAAGGATGGAATTAAATATGCATTATTTACAAACAAAAGTATTCGGATAATTGAGAAAAATCAATATACTCTTCGCCACATAGAATTTCCCTTGACCGCTACGAATTACTCTTGGGCGCTTGGAATTACACTTGGCCTAATCTAATTGCACTTGGCCGCATCGAATCACACTTGGCTACTACGAATTACTCTCGTCTGCCTCGAATTGCACTTGGCCGCATGGAATTATATCTGGCCGCTGTTAATTGCACATGGCCGCGTATAATTGCATTTGGCCTCTTCGAATTGCACATTGCCGCATATAATGGCACACGGCCGCTTAGATTTGTACTTCAACGCGTAAAATTGCACTTGGACGCTTTTAATTGCACTTGGCCATGTCGAATTGCACGGCAAAGTGCAATTCGAGGCGTCCAAGTGCAATTCAAAGCGGCCATGTGCAATTCAACGCGGCCAAGAGTAATTTGTTGCGTTCAAGTGCAATTCAACGCGGCCAAGTGCAATTCGATGTGGCCGAGAGAGTAATTCAAAATGGCCAAGTGCAATTCGATGCGCCAAGAGTAATTTGTAGCAGCGGAGTGTTATTCAATGCGGCCAAAACTAGTTTATCTATAGCTTAAATCACTTGTTGTGGGAGACATGGCCAAACCTAGTTGCCTAGCCCTAGGTCAAGCCGAGCCTCAAGGGAGCTTCTTGGGAGACATGGTCAAGCCTAGCGTCGAGGAGCTTCATGGAAGACATGGCCAAGCCTAGCCTCGAGGGAGTTTCGTGGGAGGCATGGCCGAGCCTAGTCGTGAGGGAGCTTCATGGGATACATGGCAGAGCCCAACCTCAAGGGAGCTTTATGGGAGACATGGCCAAGCCTAGCCTCGAGGAGCTTCATGGAAGACATGGCCGAGCCTAGCCTCGAGTAGCTTCATTGAAGACATGGCCGAGCCTAGCCTCGAGGGAACTTCGTGGGAGACACGGCCGAGCCAAGTCGCGAGGGAGCTTCATGGGAGACATGGCTGAGCCTAGTCGATAGGGAGCTTTGGGGGAGACATGCCCGAGCCTAGCCTGGAAGGAGCTTTGGGAGACATGGCTGAACTTAGTTGCCTAGTTCCAGGCCGAGCCTCAAGGGAGCTTCATGGGAGATATGCGCAAGCCTAGTTGCCTAGTTTCGGGTTGAGCCGATCATCGAGGGAGCTTGATGTGAGACATGGCCGAGCCTAGCTTCGAAGGAGTTTCGTGGGAGACTTTGCCGAGCCTAGTTGTGAGGGAGCTTCATGGGAGACATGGCTGAGCCTAACCTTGAGGAAGCTTCATGGGCGACATGGCCTAGCCTAGTTGCCTAGCTCCAAGCCAAGCCGAACCTCATGGTAGCATCATGGGAATGATGGCCGAGCCTAGTAACCCAGCTCCAGGCTGAGCCGATCCTTGAGGGAGCTTCATGGGAAACATTGCCAAGCCTAGTTTCTAGCTCCGGGAAAAGCCAATCCATGAGGGAGCTTCATGGGAGACATGGCTGAGCCTAGTTTCAAGCTCCGGGCCGAGCCGAGCTTCAAGGGAGCTTCCTAGGAGATATGGCCGGACCTAGTTGCCAACTCTAGGCCGATCCTCAAGGGAGCTTCATAGGAGACGTGGCCGAGCCAAGCCTTGAGGAACTTCATGGAAGAATGGCCCCAGCCTAGCCTTGAGGGAGTTTTGTGGGAAACATGACCAAGCCTCGTCGTGAGGGAGCTTCATGGGAGCCATGGGCGAGCCTAGCCTTGAGGGAGCTTCATGGGAGACAAGGCCGAGCCTAGTTGCCTAGCTCCGGGCCTTGCCTATCCTTGAGAGAGCTTCATGGGAGACATGACCGAGCCTAGTTACCCATCTATAGGCCGATCTGAGCTTCATGGGACCTACCTGGGAGATATGCCCCAGCCTAGTAGCCTAGCTTCGGGCCAAGCCGAGCTTAGCCTTGAGGGAGCTTCGTGGGAGACATGGCCGAACGTAGTTTCCTAGTTCCGGGCAGAGCTGAGCTGAGCCTCAAGGGAGCTTCAAGGGAGATATGCCCGAGCCTAGTTGCCTACCTCTGGGTAGAGCTGATCCTTGAGAGAGCATCATGGGAGACGTGGCAGAGCCTAGTTGCCTAGCTCCGGGCCAAGCCGAGCTTCAAGGGAGGTACCTAGGAGATATGCCCCAGCCTAGTTGCCTAGCTTCGGGCTGAACCGAGCCAAGCCATGTGGGAGCTTCATGGGAGACATGGTTGAGCCCAGTTGCCTAGTTCCGGACCGAGCCTAGCCGAACCTCAAGGGAGCTTCAAGGGAGATATGCCCGAGCCTAGTTGGCTAGCTCCAAGTCAAGCCCATCCTTGAGGGAGCGTCTTCGGAGACGTGGCCGAGCCTAGTTGCCTACCTCCTGGCTAAGCCGCAGAGGGTAGAATTGTGGCCTTCCACCAATCGTCGTAACTAGGGGCGAACCAAAATATTCAGACCACTACAGAGGGGTTGTGGTACAGCGACAGTGTTTATGGATGAGGGATGGTGGTGCTCCCACGATCTTCGTAGTGGTCATGTTTCTACTCATTTTTCATAAACTCAACTGTATTATTTGTGTAGTTGTATTCCACCATCTTTTAGTACTTTGAAAATCCTCCTTATTGATATATATTAGGTCTTTATCCGATTTAAAATGACGTAGATGCAAGCGTTTTACAAGAACGATTCATTTTTATGACTCAGTGATGGTAAATTGTCATATAAAAAAAATTGCATCCAAACTAATTGGGTTAGAAAGAAGACTTAATAAACCATTTAACGGTTCAAACCTTACAAAAATCGGAGTTTGGGAATGTTTGGAACAAACAAACAAAGTTTTACAAATTGTGGAGTTCCTAGGCGCCTCTGGCGCAATGTAGTGCGCCCAGGGCGCATTGAGAGTTCAAAATTTGTTAAATTTCGCGGCCTTCTCCTGGACACTACCGAACTCCGATTTTTGCAAGGTTTGAACCCTTAAAAAGCTTGTTGAGTCTATTTTCTAACCCAACTAGTTTTGATCAAAAGTAGTTGGTACATCATAATATATGACTATTTTACCCTCAATGAGTCGAAGAATAAATCATTTCTGTAAAACGCTAATATCTCCCTTATTTTAGACCGGATTGAAACCTATTTTATATCAATAAGTAGGGTATTCGACATATTAATAGATGGTGGGATCGAATTATATATAAAAATAAGAGTTTTTGATTTGGTAATTTAATCTAAAATAGACCAATTCAAAGATCGTCGGAGCGACTAAGGATAAAAACACGTTTTCGCTCTCTTCCACTCTTTCTAAGTTCCACTCAGTACTCTTATTCCTAGTTCTAAGGTACTCTTTCATTTTGTAAGAGTTCTTAGAGCCACTAAATAATATGAATTTAGTGCCGACCCACGGCCTTAGGATGTGTAAATGGGCGTGAAAATGTACTTTAACCTTCGTCGCTCCGATGATCTTTGAATCAGTCTCCCTTCGACCAACTTTTCAAAAACATAACTTCAAATTTTTAATTGGTCATTCCCATCATCTTTTAATAAAGTGAAAAACCCTTATTTATCATTATATAATTGGTCTTAATCCGATTTAAAATAAAAACGACACAAGCGTTTAATTGAAATAATTTTTTTCCCCACCGACCAATCAAGGGTAAAATGGTCATGCATTTTGATGTACAAATTATTTTCATCAAAATCAGTTTGGTAGGAAAGTAGATTGGACAAGCTTTCTGACGGTTCAAACCACGAGCGAATTGGAGTTCGGGAGTGTCCGGAGCAAGTCCGCAAAATTGGGACATGTTGTGCAACGTTCCAGATGCGCCCGGGACGCATTTCAATGCGCCTGGGTGCCAAGGATTGCGCCTGGGACGCATTAATGTTGCTCAAACTTTGCGGACTTGCCCCGGACACCCCCGAACTCCAATTTGCGCGTGGTTTGAACCGTTAGAAAGCTTGTCCAATTTACTTTCTACCGCAAGTAGTTTGGATAAAAATTCATTTCTACATCAAAGGAAATGACCATTTTACCCTCGATGGGTCAAAATATGATTCATTCCGGTAAAACGCGTGTTTGTTTCTCATTTTAAATTGGATCAAGACCCATTGTATATCAAGAAATAGAGTTTTTAAAGTACTAAAAGATGGCAGAATCCAGCCATTCAAAATTTTCTTTTCATTCATGAAAACTTGATTGAAACAAAACAACTTCAAAAATCGTCGAAGCCACTAAGGCTAAAACACGTTCTATATGATTCTGAAACTTTTGACTTTTCCTTGTGGTAGGATTTTGGGAGCTTTATTGGAACGCTGTAGAGTTCATGGGAAGAAAAATGAGAGGATCGAATGTATAGCAAAATGCCTAAAATTGCAGGCCATAATAATTAGTGAAATATAAAGTTGTTGAACGGTGGGATGGAGCTAGTATGAGATGTACGGATATTATTCACGACAACGAGTTGATGAAGAAGCCGAGGTGGAGCTGCGTTGTGCCCAATGATCGATCCATGGGTTTGTTTCAGGAAATCAATCGCACCTGCAAATTCTTGAAATCTGTGAGCCACTGGATGTTATAAGTTGGAATGAAATTACATCAACACAGAAAAACTGAATGCTCCCAATGCACAATTCAAATGCGCCTGATGCACCCTACAAAATGAGAGAAAATAAAATGCGCCAGGGCTACCGTCTACCACATATTGTGTGAGAGGAAGAAAATAATTTTCGGGGAAAATTCTCTGCACATACATAGAGACCCTAGCCTGCAGAATCCTTGTTGACATCAAACCCTCTATGTTCTCTTGGAGAAGAAGTAGCTCTGTATAGCAAAAGCTTGGAATGTTATTGAGTTGGTTCTAGCTTTCCGGTTTGGTTTTTTCTTAATGAAAGCAACTTACAAAAACAAACTTGTACTAAAGCTATTTGAGTGGACTCATTACCAAAAAAACTCACCCCTCTTGGCTCGCGGACTCCCTCTGCTATCTCTCACACTCATCACAAGTACTATCGCCTTGGGTGAATTCAGATTATTTAATAAAGTGTGGAGAGCCCAATGAACCTTGTGGACACTCTTACAGAATGAATAATTACCCTAGAACAACCCTATAACTCGGGATGTGTGCACAGAATGGACCTAAGAATGTGTAAATGGGCGGAGCCTTGCCTTAAAGGAGCTTCGTTGGAGACATGGACAAGCCTAGCCTGGAAGGAGCTTCGTGGGAGACATGGTTAAACCTAGTTACCTAACTCTGGGCCAAGCCTTAAGGGAGGTTCATGGGAGATATGCCCAAGCCTACTTGCCTAGCTCTTGGCCGAGCCGATCGTAGAGGGAGCTTCATGTGAGACGTGGCCCAGCCTAGCCTCGAGCGAGTTTCATGGGAGACTTGGCAGAGCCTATTCGTGAGGGAGCTTCATGGGAGACATGGCCGAGCCTAACCTTGAGGAAGCTTCATGGGAGACATGGCCTAGCCTAGTTGCCTAGCTCCGAGCCAAGGCGAGCCTCAAGGGAGCTTCATGGGAGTGATGCCCGAGCCTAGTAACCACACTCTAGGCCAAGCCAATCCTCTAGGGAGCTTTGTGGGTGACACTATCGAGCCTATTTTCTAGCTCTGGGCCAAGCCGATCCATGAGGGAGCTACAAGGGAGACATGGCCGAGCCTAGTTTCTACCTCTAGGCCGAGCCGAGCTTCAAGGGAGCTTCCTGGGAGATATGGCCAAGCCTAGTTGGCAACTCTAGTCTGATCCTTGAGGGAGCTTCATGGGAGACATGGCTGAGCAAAGCCTCGTGGAACTTCATGGAAGAACGGCCCGAGCCTAGCCTTGAGCGAGTTTCATGGGAAACATGGCCAAGCATAGTCGCGAGGGAGCTTCATGGGAGACGTGGCCGAGCCTAGACTCAAGGGAGCTTCGTGGGAGACAGGGCCGAGCCTAGTCGCGAGGGAGCTTCATGAGAGACATGGCTAAGCCTAGCCTTGAGGGAGCTTCATGGCAGACATGACCGAGCCTAGTTGCCTAGCTTCGGGCCAAGCCGAGCTTCAAGGGAGATATGCCCATGCTAGTTGCCTTGCTCTAAGCTGCGTTGAGCCTCAAGGGAATTTCTTGGGAGACATGGCCGAGCCTAATTGCCATTCATTCCAGTAAAACGCGTGTTTGTTTCTCATCTTAAATTGTGTCTAGACCCATTGTATATCAATAAATAGAGTTTTTAAAGTACCAAAAGATGGCGGAATCCAGCCATTCAAATTTTGCTTTTCATTCTTTAAAACTGGATGGAAACAAAACAACTACTAAAATCATCAAAGCCACTAAGGCTAAAACACATTCTACGTTCGATTTGATAATCAAATTACTATTATAAGGTATTTCTTATTTCTTTCAGTGTTTCATTGTGTTCATAGAGTATCCAAACATCATCAAAGCATAGGAAAAATCATTTCGTTATTGAAATGGAGATTCTTAATGGGAAGCTCAATGATGATTTGTTGGGCCGATCTGGGAATGTGCATTCGGTATGATATTGAAACTTGTGACTTTTCCAAGTGGTAGAATTTTGGGAGCGTTATTGGTAGCCTGTAGAGTTCATGGAACAAAAAATGAGGGGATCGAATATGTAGCAAAATTCCTAAAAATGCAGGCCACAATACTTAGTGAAGTTTAAAGCTGTTGTGGAATGGTGGGATGGAGTTGAAGAATTACGGAGAGTATGAACGATAACGATTTGATGACGAAGCAAAGGTGGAGCTGCGTTGATGCCCAATTATAGTTCCATGGTTTTGTTTCACGAAATCAATCGCACCTTCAAATTCTTGAAATCTATGAGCCATTGGAAGTTATGTGTTCGAATGAAATTACATCAACAGAGAAAAACAGAATGCTCCCAATGCACCATTCAAATGCGCCTGATGCGCTCTACAAAATGAGAGAATATTAAATGCGCCCGGGGCAACCGTATACCACATATGGTGTGAGAGCAACAATAATTTTCTAGGAGAAGTCTCTGCACAAACACAGAGAGCCGAGCCAGCAGAATCCTTGTTGACATCAAACACTCTATGTTCTCTTGGAGAAGAAGCAGCTCTGTACAGCTATAGCTTGGAATGTGATTAAGTTAGTTCTAGCTTTCCGGTTTGTTTTTTTTTTTTTAATGAAAGCAACTTGCCAAAACAAACTTGTACTAAAGCTATTTGAGTGGAGCGATTAGAAAAAATCTCACCCCTCTGAGCTCGACTCCATCTACTATCTCTCACCGTCATCACAACTACTCTCACCTTGGGTGAATCCTGATTATTTAATAAAGTATGGAGAGCCCAATGAATCTTGTGAACACACTTATAGAATGAATAAGTACTCTAGAACTACCCTAGAACTCAGGATGTGTTCATCGAATGGACCTTAGAATGTGTAAATGGGCGCGAAAACGTACTTTAACCTTTTTCGCTCCGATGATCTTTGAATTAGTCTCCCTTCGACCAACTTTTCAAAAACATAACGTCAATATTTCAATTGGTCGTTCCCATCATCTTTTAATACAGTGAAAAAACCTTATTTATCATTATATAATTGGTCTTAATCCAATTTAAAATGAAAACAACACAAACATTTTGTTGGAAAAAAAAAATTTCCCGACCAACCAATTGAGGGTGAAATGGTCATGCATTTTGATGTACAAATTGTTTTCATCGAAATCAAATCGATAGGAAAGTAGATTGGACAAGCTTTGTAACGTTCAAACCACGAGCGAATTGGAGTTCGGGAGTGTCCGGAACATGTCTGCAAAGTTGGGACATGTTGTGCAAAATTCCATATGCGCCTGGGTGCGAAGGATTGTGCCTGACCAATTGAGGGTAAAATATTCATGCATTTCGATGTAAAAATTATTTTCAACGAAATCAGTTCAGTAGGAAAGTAGATTGGATAAGCTTTCTAACGGTTCAAACCACGAGTGAATTGGAGTTCGGGAGTGTCCGGGGCAAGTCCGCAAAGTTGGTTCACGTTGTGCAACGTCCAAATGCGCCCGGGGCGCATTTCAAAGCGCCTGGCTGCGATGGATTGCGCCTGGGACGCATTAATGTTGCTCAAACTTTGCGGACTTGCCCCGGACAACCACGAACTCCAATTTGTGCGTGGTTTGAACCATTAGAAAGCTTGTCAAATTTACTTTCTATCCCAAGTAGTTTGGATAAAATTCATTTGTACACCAAAGGAAGTGACCATTTTACCCTCGATGGGTCAAAATATGATTCATTCCGGTAAAATGCGTGTTTGTTTCTCATTTTAAACTGGATCAAGACCCATTGTATATCAATAAATAGAGTTTTTAAAGTACTATAAGATGGCGGAATCCAGCCATACAAAATTTGCGTTTCATTGATGAAAACTAGATAGAAACACGACAACTATAAAAATCGTCGAAGCCACTAAGGCTAAAACACGTTCTACGTTCGATTTGATTATCAAATTACTATTCTAAGGTATTTCTTATATCCTTCAGTGTTTCATAGTGTTCATAGAGTATCCAAAAACTTCATTTAAGCATAGGAAAAATCATTTCATCATTGAAATGGAGATATGGAATGGGAAGCTCAACGAGGATTTGTTGGGCCGATCTGGGAATGTGCATTCGGTATGATTCTGAAACTTGTGACTTTTCCATGTGGTATAAATTTGGGAGCATTATTGACAGCCTGTAGAGTTCATGGGAACAAAAATGAGGGGATCGAATATGTAGCAAAATGCCAAAAAATGCAAGCCACAATACTTAGTGAAGTTTAAAGCTGTGGTGGAATGGAGTTGAAGAAGTACAGAGAGTACTACGAACGACTACGATTTGATGAAGAAGCAGAGGTGGAGTTGCGTTGATGCCCAATGATAGTTCCATGGTTTTGTTTCAAGAAATCAATCGCACCTTCAAATTCTTGAAATCTATGAGCCACTGGATGTTATGTGTAGGAATGAAATTACATCATCATAGAAAAACTGAATTCTCCCAATGCACCAGTCAAATGCGCCTGATGCGCCTTACAAATTGAGAGAAAATAAAATGCGCCCCCAAGGCAACCGTCTACCACATATGGTGTGAGAGGAACAAAATAATTTTCTAGGAAAAGTCTCTCACATACATAGAGAGCCTAGCCTACAGAATCCTTGTTGACCTCAAACCCTCTATGTTCTCTTGGAGAAGAAGCAGCTCTGTATAGCTATAGCATGGAATATGATTGAGTTGGTTCTAGCTTCCGTTTTTTTTTTTTTTTTTTAATGAAATCAACTTTCCAAACAAAATTTTCAAACCCTATTTGAGGGGACTCATTACAAAAAACTCACCCCTCTGAGCTCGACTCCCTCTACTATCTCTCACCCCCAACACAACTATTGTCGCCTTGGGTGAATCCTGATTATTTAATAAAGTGTGGAGAGCCCAATGAACCGTGTGGACACTCTTACAGAACGACTAAGTACTCTAGAACTACCCTAGAACTCGGGATGTGTGCATCGAATAGACCTTAGGATGTGTAAATGGGCGCGAAAACGTACTTTAACCTTTATCGCTTCGATGATCTTTGAATCAGTCTTCCTTTGACCAACTTTTCAAAAAAATAACTTCAATATTTTAATTTGTTGTACCCATCATCTTTTAATACAGTGAAAGAACATATTTATCATTATCTAATTGGTCTTAATCCGATTTAAAATGAAAACGATACAAGCGTTTAATTGAAATAATTTTTTTCCTGACCAATTGAGGGTAAAATGGTCATGTATTTTGATGTAAAAATTATTTTCATCGAAATCAGTTCGGTAGGAAAGTAGATTGGATAAGCTTTCTAACGGTTCAAACCACGAGCGAATTGGAGTTCGGGAGTGTCCGGGGCAAGTTCGCAAAGTTGGGTCATGTTGTGCAACGTCCCGATGCGCCCGGGGCGCATTTCAATGCGCCTGGCTGCGACGGATTGCGCCTGGGACGCATTAATGTTGCTCAAATTTTGCGGACTTGCCCTGGACAACCCCGAACTCCAATTTCGGCGTGATTTGAACCGTTAGAAAGCTTGTCCAATTTACTTTCTATCCCAAGTTGTTTAGATAAAAATTCATTTGTACGTCAAAAGAAATGACCATTTTACCCTCGATGGGTCAAAATATGATTCATTCCGGTAAAATGCGTGTTTGTTTCTCATTTTAAATTGGATCAAGACCCATTGTTTACCAATAAATAGAGTTTTTAAAGTACTATAACATGGCTGAATCCAGCCACACAAAATTTGCGTTTCATTCATGAAAACTAGATAGAAACAAGACAACTACAAAAATCGTCAAAACCACTAAGGCTAAGACACGTTTGATTATCAAATTACTATTGTAAGGTACTTCTTATATCCTTCAGTGTTTCATAGTGTTCATAGAGTATCCAAAAACTTCATCAAAGCATAGGAAAAATCATTTCATCATTGAAATGGAGATATGGAATGGGAAGCTCAACGAGGATTTGTTGGGCCGATCCTGGAATGTGCATTCGGTATGATTCCGAAACTAGTGACTTTTCCATGTGGTATAATTTTGGGAGCGTTATTGGCAACCTGTAGAGTTCATGGGAACAAAAATGAGGGGATCGAATATGTAGCAAAATGCCTAAAAATGCAGGACACAATACTTAGTGAAGTTTAAAGCTGTGGTGGAATGGAGTTAAAGAAGTACGGAGAGTACTACAAACGACAACGATTTGATGAAGAAGCAGAGGTGGAGCTGCGTTGATGCCCAATGATAGTTCCATGCGTTTGTTTCAAGAAATCAATCGCACCTTCAAATTCTTGAAATCTATGAGCCACTGGATGTTATGTGTAGGAATGAAATTAAATCAACAAAGAAAAACTGAATTCTCCCAATGCACCATTTAAATGCGCCTGATGCGCCTTACAAAATGAGAGAAAATAAAATGCGCCCCCAGGGCTACTACCACATATGGTGTGAGAGGAACAAAATAATTTTCTAGGAAAAGTCTCTCCACATACATAGAGAGCATAGCCTACAGAATCCTTGTTGACCTCAAACCCTCTATGTTCTCTTGGAGAAGAAGCAACTCTGTATCGCTATAGCTTGGAATGTGATTGAGTTGGTTCTAGCTTCCGGTTTGTTTTTTGTTTTTTTTAATGAAATCATCTTTCCAAACAAAATTTTACTAAACCTATTTGAGGGAACTCATTACAAAAAACTCACCCCTCTGAGCTAGACTCCCTCGAGTATCTCTCACCCCATCACAACTACTGTCGCCTTGGGTGAATCCTGATTATTTAATAAAGTGTGGAGAGCCCAATGAACCTTGTGGACACTCTTAAAGAACGACTACGTATTCTAGAACTACCCTAGAACTCGGGATGTGTGCATCGAATGGACCTTATAATGTGTAAATTGGCGCAAAAACGTACTTTAACCTTTATCGCTTCGATGATCTTTGAATCAGTCTCCCTTCGACCAACTTTTCAAAAACATAACTTCAATATTTTAATTGGTCGTACCCATCATCTTTTAATACAATGAAAGAACCATATTTATCATTATATAATTGGTCTTAATCCGATTTAAAATGAAAACGATACAAGCGTTTAATTGAAATAATTTTTTTCCTGACCAATTGAGGGTAAAATGGTCATTTAGCACAAATATTGCCTGCATGACCTCTCTCCGATTTCAAACGCATTTATTTGACAGTTTGGCATAGTTTTTTTTTTTTTGCTTGGCAAAAGATGTTTTTATAGAAGCTCGATAAGGGTACTTCGAGGGAAAGAAGAAGTGGATAAGCAACATGTTGTTAATCCAAAAAAAAAAAAAAATGTAAGAAGGGTACTATATGTGAAGGATTCGTTTACAAACGCCGCTGTGTTACTACTTATTGTCATGCTTTCAAATGTCTTTTCCTTCAACAATGGAGTTGAATCTTTACAATATCAGCTAATTAATTATCCACTTACGACCTTCGCCAGTGAGACACGAAGTGAATATTATCTCATATCGTTGGAATCTTGTTTCTTCGACCTCTCATGTTTGGAGGAACGGTCTATTTTGGTTTGTATGATGTCCACAAAACTGCCAGTAACCAGGCCATCTTTCATACCAAGGTTCTCTGTTTTTTGAGCCAACAAATCAACCATGGCGTTGTGGTTTGTCATGGATGGCCTAGTGGCGTTCTGGTCTGTTTTGGATCCACTATTCTTGTTGTTGAAATGCTTCCATCTAAGCTTTTTGGTTCGGTTATCTAGTTTTGGATTAAAGGGAGAGGCATCTCTGTGATTTGTGTTTCGAAGATCAAAGCTACAGAAAAGCAAGGGAAAGAAATCATATGGCTCTTCTCATTCTTCCCAATTGTCTAGCACGTAGTATGTTTGATCCGCCTCATGAAAAACACAATCTAGTACGCAATAAGACTGAGCTGAAGGATCTTTACCTTTAGTCTTGGTAGTGGCACCGCTGGATAACTAAGAGGAAAAGTTGTGAAGCAAATTACCAGTGCGAAGCCAACTCACTTCCGTTTGAAGAAACAATTAAACACCAGTTTCCAATCGGCCTTTGCAACTACAAACCAGTCGGTGGAGAATCCCTCTAGAGCCTCAACCATCCATTGAGGAAGCATAATTTGTCTATGGAACCAGAATTATGGGGTTCACAGTTAAAACATTTTGCAGTTTCGAGCATGGAATTCAGTGGTTCATTACATCAAAAGAGAAAAAAGTGAATGCTCCCGAGGAGCAATTCAAATGTGCCTGAGGCACATTACAAATGAGAGAAAATAGGATGCGCCCGGGGCGCGTTTAATTGTGCCCGAGGAACATAACGAAAAGAGAGAAAATGAGGATGCGCCTGGGGCGCACTCGAATTGCGCCTGGGCGCATGTGATGCAGCAAAATTTTTTAATTTGTTTCCTACTGAGTTTTTCGATTCCGAATTGGCAGGTGACTAAAAAAAGGCAATCCCTTAAACATTATAAGGATTGTTAAAGCATAAGAGAGGCACAAGAAGCCCATATGAAGTGATCCCATGAGTTCCATCTATGAAGATTTCATTGACATATGTTTTGATTCTCAGGTTACATTATTCATAATTTGTTCCTTAATGCTTTGCAAGTTGTGTAGGAGATCATGGAGTTTCTGAAACTTGGATTTGAGCTCACCCAAAAATCAGTTTTCAGTTCTACTGATAATTCCAAATCAACCCAGTTTATCCATGCTTATCCTAAACATGTACGCAGGAAGCGGAAGCATCTCTTATGCTAGACTATGTTGTGATAGCATGATAAATAGAGAACTCATGACATGGAAATTGATGATTGAGGGCTGTGGAGCCCATGGGCTAGGTTTTGAAGCCCTGAATTTTTTTCGTCAAATGGTGGAAGAAAGAATGGAGCCGAATAGTATGACCTTCGATCTTGAGCTTATTATTTGCTTGTAGCCACTCTGGCCTTCTGAGTGAAGGGTGTAAAGTCTTTTATGCCTTGAAATGGAGATTTGGAATGGGATTCTGGGAAGCTCAACGAGGAGTTGTTGGGCTGTCTTGGAATGGGCATTTGGTAAGATTCTGAAACTAGTGACTTTTCCATGTGGCATGGTAGGATTTTGGGAGAGCTATTGGCAGCCTATAGAGTTCATGAGAACCACAAATGAGGGAAATATGTAGCAAAATGGCTCTTTGATTTGGAACCTAAAAATGCTGGCTACTACACTTGGTAAAGTTCAAGCTGTTGTTGAAAGTTGGTTTAGAGTTGAAGTACGGAGAGTAAGAACGACAACGACATGATTGACCCATGGGTTTGCTTCGGGAAATCAATCGCACCTTCAAATTCTTGAAATCTATGAGCCACTCGATGATATATGTAGGAATGAAATTACATCAACAGAAAAAAAAAAAAAAATGAATGCTCCAGAGGAGCAATTCAAATGCGCCTGAGGCGCTCTACAAAATGAGAGAAAATAGAATGCGCTTAGGGCGCGATTCAGTTGCCCCTGAGGCGCATTACAAATAAAGAGAAATTTTGGGTGCACTTGGGGAGCAATTCAAACGCGCCTGATGCCGGCGCATGGGAATTGGATGCATCAAATATTTTCAATTCCTTTTTCATTGATTTCTTTTAGTCCTAAATGGCTGGAGACTATATAAGGCCAACCTTAGAAACATTATAATTGTTGTTCAGGCTGTTGTTGAGAGGTGGGCTGGAGTTGAAGAATTGCGGAGATGTAACGACAATGATTTGATGAAGAAGCAGGGGTGGAGCTGCGTTGAAGCCAAAGGATTGATCCATGGCTTTGCTTCTGGAGATCAATCACACCCTCCAACGCTCTAGCCACGATGACGGGTATACTTGTGACGCTTTCAGAAAATCGCGGCCAAGTGTCAAAACAAGCAGCCATGAGTAATAAAACACTGTCAAGTGTAATAAGACGCGGCCAAGATGTCCGAAAATGGACCATATACTAATCACGCTTTTACTAGTAGTAACCAAGAAGAAAACGTGTGTTCCATAACCACTCCAATTCACTGGTGTTGGGGAAACACATAATCACCATTGCCCATGTAGGGAGGTATTCCCGAACAGATAAGATTAGTCGCCGAACACGTG
>BPLS01025321.1:0-36363 GCA_019656275.1 Rhododendron kiyosumense | reverse complement strand
GAAAAATATAAGGACAATATGACTTAAAGACTCCGATAAAAAAAAAATTTGACTCAAAGAGAATAAATACAGCGAAGAATTGTATTCTTTTTTAGTTTTTCGTGAATCTTTAGAATTTATGGTCATAACATTTTACTTAGCGATTAATCTAAAAAAAAATTGACGCTTATTTGAAAAAAAAAACACTCAATAGGAAAAACAAAGCGGTAAAATTAAATGGAATTTTTGTTCAAACACATATTTAATATCGCATCCCAAAAGAGGATGGGGGTAACGTTGTCAAGTGAGCACTACATGATTAAAGATTGGCATGACATGACACTTCATATGGCTGAGTTGGACTATAGTTGCAATGCACGGTCACCGAACTATTACGACACGAGTATAAGAAATCACAAGCATATAATTTTTTCATGTATGAATGAGATCGAACTCATTGAATTTAGGCCTAGTTCGTTTAAGGGTTTTAGATTCTAATCATTATCATATTTCTTCTCGATCATTACTATCATTTTTTTCTCTATCTCTTCAATCATTATTCATATTTTCAATCATTCTCTATTTCTCTCTACATTCACTACCTCCAAACCAATACAGGTATTTCTCTCTATTTTTTTAATAATACGACTTCAAGGTATCGAAGTATCATATTTTGTTTTTTATGTTTTGATCAATACACGTATTTTGATGGGAATTGACTTCTACACTCCCTTTTTACCACATAAACTCCATTTTTTGTCTTTATTTATGTGAATTTATTTTTTACCCTTTCATAAGTTTATTTGTTTACACATTAAGGGGCAATAGAATAAATTCACACAAAATAGAAACAAAAAATGGAGTGTATGTGATAAAAAGAAAAGTGTAGAAGTCAATTTCCATTTTAATTCATGATGATGACTTAGGGCTTGTTCTCCTAAATAAGCCACTGGCTTTCCCGCCAAAAATGAGCTAAACAAACCCACAAAAAAACAAAAATAAGCCAATAAGCCACTTGTTTCGTCTTTATTAAAAAAAAATTGGATTTCGGTCAAAAAATTTTACTTTTTAGATTCCTCTCGTCGTGAGGATGCAATAATCCCCAAAAAAATGACAATAAGCCAAGTGATGCGAAAAATTTTTGAATAAGGACAAAAAATAAGCCAAAGTGGCTTATTTATCCGAACACCCCCTTATAACAAAGTGATAAAATCCGCTACATTGATTGACGCATGGCTTCTATTTTGACTTTATAATAAAAATAAATAAAAAAATTACATTGACTTTTGTTCAATGGTCAAATTAAGGAGTCTTTTTTCCTTTGATTGCACCAGGGGAAACAACAAACATCCCAACCTAGAATTAGAAGTGAAACTTACGTCTTTTGACAACTACCATTCTCATTTAAGCCAAAAACAAAAAAAAACAAAGAACTTTTGTAGCAAGAAAAAAACCAAGCAAAAACAGCTTAAACTGTCGGCCGTTTATGAATAAAACATCATAAAACGAACAATTTGCTTTCACGATTTACTCTTTTTTTTTTTGGGTTAAAAAAGATTACAAACTTGAAAACATAGTGCAATTTTGTTCACCCTTTTTTAAAGAGGGTGAACATTACCCCATTACCCTTCCTTTTATTGGTTAAAATGATGTAGGTCTGCAATATAGATTTTGATAAATATGACATCACTTTGTGGTGGGATCCATACCATTTTAACCAATAAGAAAAAGGGTAATGTTTACATTTATTTAAGGCGGGTGAACAAACACTTTGTGGTGGGAAAATTTACACCATTTCAACCAATAAGAAGGAGGGTAATGTTCATCTTTTTTTAAGAAGGGTAAACAAAATTAAATTCACCCACTAGGCTGTCATATATGCAAAGAACAAGACAAATAAATACACATTCGAAATGCACTTTCACTTTTTTCCATACACTTGCACACATTTGGTTGTGTAAAAAATTAGTAAAATATTTTACATCAATTGGATAAAAATGTCTTATACTTAAATTTTTTGTACGTTTTTTTTCAAAATGAACCCGTTGTTTTCTACTGCAATTCTCACTCAGCTTTCTCGATCTGTCAGTCCTGACCTACATTCAATTCTAATATTCTTAGATCTCTCTACCGTTTAAGCTCTTCCTCTCTCTACTCTATTTTGTTGATTTTTAAAAATATTTTAAAGTGCCAATCAAATACCGAAAAATAAAATTTTAAAATTTATTTTCTGAAAAAATATTTCACATAGAAAACATTTTACATCGAAACAAACGAAGCCCTAATTTACTCTTTTCACTAACGCCAGCTTACAACTGTCTTTAGCATTTTCATAAATCTGTTCAAAAAAAATAAAGCATTTTCATAAATTTTTAAAAAAAAAGAAGGTCTCAATCACGATTTCCCTGGTCCGTTACTTTGATCCATTGATTCCATTCTCACACGCAAAACCGTATTAGCCGTCGAGGGCTGACCGTGTGGTTGCAGGACTGCTCTCTTACGTGTGCTCGTCCTCTCCAAGGAACTCTCACCGTTGCCGCACACTTTTACACTTTTATTGTACATTAATATACTGCATGTGGATTATCAAAAAAAAAAATATATACTGCATGTGGCCTGTTCACAAAAAAAAAAAAAATCCTGCATGTGGGGCCCACTATAAATCTCAAAAAAATACCAATAAATTTAAAAATAATATTTTATGAGACTCTTATAAATAAAATCAACTCTAACTAACGAATATCGGTAAATTTTTTTAAATTCGTAAAGTAAAATTGCTCAATTGCTCAATTTCGTCTCTATAAATCTTAAAATATTACTTATCAATATCTGTAGGAGTTAATTTTTTTATAAGAATTCATAAAAGATTATTTTAAAATTTATAAATATTTTCTATATTTTTATAAAATTCGAATGCTTACATGCGCACAGTACAAATGTGCGATAAAAGTACCAATGTTGGAAAGTGTTGTAGGACTGCTCTGTCCCACGTGAGCTCGTCCTATCCGTGCCCGTGGAGTTGTAGGACTGCTCTTCTTTTTGTTGGGATCTGTGTAGAAAAGTAGTACTACACTATGAGATGTCGTTCTGCTTACTTTTATATCTTTTTAAAAAAAAAAAAGATAATTTCGAACTCAAATATAATAATAAAAAATAATGTTTTAATTTTTTTTACACCGGTTAAAATATTTCAATGAGATCTAGATCTATATTAGTAGAAAAATTATTTGCGTAAATACATAATTTTTGATATTGAAATTACCTTCATTTTCTAAAAATTCCTTTTTTGAACCGGAACGGGGCCTAATTCTTTTTCAGATCCACTGCTAAAGGCATATGCTTCACTGTTCTGACCATAAACCCGGATCTGGGGTGTTGTAATGCACGTCATTCTTGGCGTCTATCTTGGCAATGGACAACTCGAATTTTTATCTGAACAATGGACGACTTAAATTTGTAGGAACTCGGATTAAATTTGAGCCTTTTATATTGAGATGGACCGTCGAATTAGCTACACAACAGCAACTCCCAATCCCATAAACCCGCGTAATTAAAAAAAACAAGCTACTACTAAAATAGTCGCATAATTAGCATACCCTACATAGAAAATGAGAATGTGAAAGTGTATTTTTTTATAAAAAAAAAAACAAGCTACTACAAAAATAGTCGGTGTGATAATTAAGAGAGAGACTGTGCATGATATTTTGAAGAATTATGTGACTGATATCTTACTTCTTACCATGAACCCACGTGCTTATTGGGGGTGGAAGAAACAATGATTAATGAGTGTTTTGGCTTAATAATCATGTGAAATTGTTTTCATTTTATTCAATTTTTTTCTATCGTATTATTTTGTGCCAAATTTTGTAAAATTATTAGTTTGTATGAACAAGAAGAATATTTTGAAATACACAAGTTATAATAAAAATACTGACTAAAAAACTAAAATAGAACTAAAAATATTTAAATTAATCAAAAAATAAAAAGTACACTCAAACCAGGTCTAAATACTTTTATTTTTTCCGGACTTTTTGAGGAGGATAGGGCGAATTATCTGAATCGCTTGTTATTTACTGTTACTTGCGTACTAAAAATCTAATCTACTCATCTAGTATACTTAGCATCAAAAAGAATGAAATGAGACGATCCACGTAATTGACATTGACTTGATAATCATCGTACATGAACGGCGGCGCAATTGACAATAAATGTACTTTAGTAATGTTTTATTCTTCAATTGTCAACATTGGCTAGTCGCAAAAATTAAGTACACACAATATTAATAATGATTTATAGCATGATCATATCTATAGTATCTATATAGTTTTAAAATAATATTGACAAGGTCCTTTCGCGAATATCTAATGAAATTGAAAAGTTATTGACATCAAATTTAATAATTTATTATCCTCAGAACAGAACCGGTATTTAGCATGTGAGAAATGGAATATATTTGTTTGTACGCTGATACATGCGTTTTTATTCGGTCAAATGAGGTGTTATAGGCATCTACATTGGGCCTGTGTAGCCCAGATGAGCCCATGCTTTTTTCAGGGTACGAATTGGCTCTCCTTTGTTTGTTTTATTATGGGGACAGACTTATCGGGTCAATCTTCAAACTGCAGCCCAGGCCCCTGATTCAAAAAAAAAAATCCCAATTCTCTCAGAAGGAAGAACTTGTTTGCTTTACGTTTGGAGTTTGGAAAAATGCTCAGTTAAATCATTGGGAAAAAATGACGGCCAATGACGTGTTTTGATAATTAATACCTGTCAAGAATATTTTGTTCATTAACAAATGTTCTTAGCATGTTCTTAAAAGGTATTAATTATCAAAACATGTCTTAGACCGTCATTTTCCCTAAATCATTCTATTCTATAATAAAAATGAAAGAAAGAGGCACGTTAGAATTGTGGCTCATAGAGTTTTAGAAAGAAGGCTAGATGCTGGAGCGTAGTGGAGCGAAATGGGTAGAGCGAAGCGCAATGAGTGGAGCAGAGTGAAGTGACGGCATTTGGCCCATCGTTGATGATCTAGTGAAAGTAGATTGGGCCGAAGTCTTAGGCGTTCTGTAATTGGGAGGTGTGGGGGGCAACGCCCACCGCGGTATTGGTACGGTACGGTTCGTACAGGGGTTTTTTTGGGATACAGACCAAATACCAGATTAGGGTTAGAATAGAGTCGGTATAAATACTCTATGTTGTAAACCGTAATTCATACTATGATAATAAAGAATAACAGCCATTCTCGCTCCTGTGGACGTACCTGGTTTTGAGGAACCACGTATATCTCTGTGTTGATTCTTTACTGTTTATATTCGTAAATTGTGTGCATGTGTGTCGATCCTAACAAGGCACAACGGAATGATCAAAGAGTGAAGTATAAATGAAAGCAAGAACGAGAGTGAGCCAGTTCCTGTTTGATTGCAGATTTCTAAGAATTTACCAATGGAATTGCAACAAAAGCCAATAACAGTGAAAGCCCACCAAGGAATTATGTTTCATCAAAGTGAACTCTCGTGTTTCTAACCCAGTTTACGAGAATAAGAACACCAAGCTACTGGCCCAAACCAAGAACCACAAGTTACGTGCATATTTCAACCATTTCTAAACTTTTGAATCATGTATATATACCGGAAAATCAGAACATATGTCAATGAAATCTTCAGTGGCGTAACAAGGAATTTAACTTGATGGGGGCACCATTAATTAACATTAATTAATATAAAAGAAATGAGCATAGAATGTAAGATTTGCTACAATATAGTACATGTAGATAACGAGTCTTAATAGAAAAACAAATGCGTAAAAGAAACTTTTTTTGAAACTTGACAAAGATATTAGGGGATGTAAGTATTATAAAGGGAAAATGTGTATAATTTTGGATACAAATTTATCATGGCCTTTGTAAATAGGAGGTAAAACTGGTATTATTAGAACCCGCTCCCACTGCTTATACATTGCCTCCATCACAAAGAAAATAATTCTTTTTTACTTTTAACCAAATATTTAAGAAAATAACCACTTTATAGCAAAAATTTGTTGTAAAGTTATTCGTTGTGTTTGGTTCACAATTTTGGATTGAAATTTTTGAGTTAAAATATAAAAATATGTGATGGGATGAGTTATTTCGAAAATATGTGGGACTCCTGACTAAGACTTACTAAGGCTCCGTTTGTTTGGACGTAAAATATTTTCCGGTAAAATGTTTTACTTGTTTTCCGGTGTTTGGTTGTGTAAAGAATAAGGAAAACATTTTACATGTAAAACATTTTCCATCAATTGGATGAAAATGACTTACCCTTGAATCTTCCGTAAGTTATTTTCCGAAATGAATCCACTGCCTTCTACTGCAATTCTCATTGCTTAGTTTTCTCGATCGTCAGTCCTGACCTACGTTCAATTCCAATAATCTCATATCTCTCCACCATTTAAGCTCCTCATCTCTCTCTGTACACTATTTTATTGATTTCTGACAATATTTTCAAGTACCAACCAAACACCGGAAAATAAAAGTTTGAAATTTGTTTTCTGAAAAAACATTTTACATGGAAAATATTTTACATTGTAAAACGCTTTACATCGAAACAAACGGAGCCTAAACTCAAACCTTGACTCCTTTCCATGTTTGTTTTTGTGATTGTTAATCCTCTTCAATGACCCTATTCACCACAACAATACAGGAAAATCAGAAATTCTATGATAATGTCACATGCTCAATTGATCCAATACCACTGGTCCACTGCCATTAGACATATCAAAATTGTGCTACTCAGTTCTTAAGCAAGACTTTCCATTCCTTATCAGCAGCATTAACCATCATAGTGAAACACAAATTTCCATAAAAAGCGTACTAGCTACATATTGGGAACAAACAGAGCTCTACCTAAAAACATTTCTTTCTTTTTTTGCTAACTGTTTCGAGAAGTTGAGACTATTTAGGGGCGGGGAAGTGATCTCCGCATGTCGATGGGTGGCTTCATGACACTACTCACTTTCTTCATTTAGGCGATATAATCAAAGGATGCAACGCAAAAGAATGAACGGTTGAGATCGAAGGAGATGATCACAGCTTCTGACATGGTTCAGCAACCAAAGGAGGGGCCGACGGCTCACAGGTGGTGGTAGAAGTTGGCCGGTGACGGAGCAAGAGCGGTGGAGTTGAGGTGTGGCGGTAATGGGAACTGGGGAGGAGGGCACTGGTAGCACTTGGTGAACAAACCAAATGTGTCAATTTGGCGGATGAAGTTTGTCATGCTTGCCCATCCGCCGAATCCAAACCCAACAACAAACACCCACACCACCACAAACACATTGATCGTGTACGCGCCGGCCCACCGTCCCAAGAACCTTGGCGGTTGCTCCACCGCACTCTGCATCACAAAAAAAAATTTAATCAGACGGTCAGAACTCAGTCAATCATGTATTAGGTGGCCTGAGTGATCACTTGGGTCCCACACCACCAACCAGTTTTGGATATTAGTGGATATACTGAATTCCTGATGTACTACAATGATACAGGGAATCACACACGAATTGATGTTGCACCGGAAAGAATCTCCTGCTGTTGAACTGTATCATAAATAGACTATACTAGATATGAGTAATTTTTTAACAGTATCAATGTAGGAGAAAGAGCCTCTGGGTGATCTGATGATAGATCTTGACCACACACTACAATAAATAGGAACGTACTAATTTGGACAGGTATTCATTATTGCTCAAAGTATTGATCTAGTTGTCTGATAAATAAATGGCTCTGATATGGTGTTTGTGTGTAGTAATGTATCAGAGTATGATACCTCGCGGGCAGCGGCTGATTTGAAGGTGATCATGTGGGCAAGAGCGGGGATTATGTAGACTGTGAAGCTAACGAGGAGGGATCCGACGGTGGAGTTGATGGGACCAAAGAAGGGGAAGATGATGGCCAAGAACCATATGGGGATAACAACAGGCAATCTCGCTGCCGCACGCTTACACAAGCTCTTGCATTCGTGCATCCCTATGGCCTTCTCCCACACGAAATACAAAGGGGTGCATGCAAATCCAAATGTAATAAACTGCACAAAACACAATAAATTCAAAGTGTCATGTACCCAATGAAAATGTTCAAATCTTTTATGGAATAATTATTGAACTGCGGGTCCATATGGTAAAGTATTTCCCCAAGATGAAAGAAAAGATAAATCCCGTATTTCAGGTCAGAAATACATAGTAAAATCACATCTCTTATTCTTTTCACGGATCCGCCACTAAGAAAGATGGTCCTTCTTCAACCTTTTTTTGGAATCCGGCCACAAATCTAAATAATAAGTATAGTACGACGGTAAATATTTTCATATACAAATATCAATATGTATGTATAGGTGAGCATGCCTGATGGATGAGCATGAGAATGACAGCCATATCTCTGAAGGGAGATGTTGGGAGGAGAGCAAAAGCATTGGAGTGGTTGAGAAGCAAGTCCCCAAATGCCCAGTAAACAGCTGATGCGGAGGGAAGGGTCAAAGTCATCACGTAGAGGGTAGCGAACAAGTATATGGCCTTGAACTTTTGTGGCTTCCACATCGCATGCATGATCTCTCTGCACAACAGAATTCTATTATCATCAGTGCCTACCTTATAGTGAAAACCTTGAATTAAACAAGTAATTTTGCACAAATGATTAGTGTGGTTAACACCGTCTTGTGATTTGTCTCAAATTGAAATCAATTTATGATCATAACAACGTGTGATTAGGAATGTCTGAACCTTTCTGAAATGTGTGTCTCATCATGTGAGGGTTTTCAATACGTTGTATTGGAAGTCTATAGAGCTCGTGTGAGAGTTAGAAAGACATAGCCAACTCGTATTCTCCATTTTTTTTTCATGCAAAAACCTACATATGAAGGCTCTTGAGTGTACATATGAGTTAAGAGATACAATGGACTCTATAATATTTGTTACATGGTGAAATTCTATTTACTAATTTGCATTCCTTGACATAAACTTTAAACCGAGAAAAACAAACCCTTCGTGTTTTTGTTTGATTACTTCAATTTTTATCCTCGATCAATTATTCCGAACTTCCAAGTCCAACAATTGTAAGTGACAATTGAACTAAAACAATGGTCATTGCCAAAGAATCTTTGGTTAGATTGCCATGGGCTAGACTACAAGGAGTTGGCTCCGTGACTACCTTCACAAGGCCTGTAAAGCCAAGGGTGGACCATTCAATGATCGAGGTGGGCCCTTTTAATTCCCCTCTCATGGCAAAAGCAAAAGTGATTAGACAAAGAGGTCTGGTTTTTTCTCTCCTTATACAAAGAAAGAACAAAAGGGTTCCTAGAAAAGATAGACTTTTTGCCTCCCACGCCTGGGAAGCGCTGTTTTGGAATTTGGAATAAACCTCCCACAATACATTTAGAAGGAAGTGGGTATCTAGAGAAAAATACCCTTTAAGATAAAGGTTAGGCCTTTAATCTTATGGCCAGGAATAGTACCACAGCTTTTGGGGAAGATTTTTCAGTAGATCTAGGCTGGCGAGGCTACCAAGGTTAAGACCAGACAAGCTAAGGTTAAGTCATTTTCGAAACGACATTAATGGGCATCTTTTTACTGTTTTACCGAAGACAATTAAGGGCATTGTACGTTGAAAAACGTGGGCCAATTAGGTGAATAAACGTAGGAGTAAAAGGCACGAATGTAATCCAAAGCTGTCTTACACAGTAACGGCATGTCCGCCGAAGGTGTAGAGAATGTTTGTGGCCCCTGTGAAGTAGAGTACCATCTTGGCGGGTCCTGAATGCTTCACCCCCTCCACCTACCAAATTAAATACATACACAACCGCCCAAAATTACTAACTACAACACAATTCATAATGTTACAAATAACATCAAATCATATCATGTGGGTACCCAGCCGAGTGCTAGGTATTTCAGGGTTGTTTGACAAAGGTTTTTTGAGGGAGGGTTATACGGTAATGAGTGGAGAGAGATGGACAGAAATATGAGATAACAAACGGATATAAATATATTGAAAATCGTGCACATAAAGAGGGAGAAATGTTATGAGAACCAAAGAGAACAAACCCTCACATACAAAATTATGCACAAGAATGATGTTACTATGATCACATTCAAGAACTAATTTTAACATCACTTGAGTATATTATTAGGTAATATAGCAAGGACTAGACAAATCATGTATGTCATCATCTAGCAAGCATGATCGATAGGTACCTAAACGTGGTATCCTAACTTGGCAACCATAACGTTACTGTGCACATACAAAATGATATGGCCATATCTAAAGTTAAGAGCGTATCATTTTTTGAGAACATGATAAAAGAAATCTATGAACTCTGGCAATCCCAGCTCAATTCATACAACAAAGGTGTCGTTTTTCGTCTGTAGCAATTACACAACTAAGAAAAGCTACCCAACCGCTAGGCCCATAGCCACGGTCCAAGCCTATGGTTTAAAAACGAGCAATATATTACTACTCCCTATGCCTTTAGTTGCCAAGAATGTCATGGCCACAGTTGGACTTTGATGTTTTTATATGTGACAAAAGATTCTGTACAAGAAGTTGAAAAAGACCAACCTGCCCATGGAGTAGTGAAGCAATGGTTAGGTACCAAGCTGTGTAAGTGGTCATTAACAACCCCAGGAACGACCAGATTCGGTAGTTGCGAAATGAAGGGACGAAGACAGTGGTTGCACAACAAGCTCCGAAGATGTAAGTCCAGGTTCTCTTGTCCAGATTGTCATTTATGTAATATATATTGCTGCATTATAGTAAAGTCTCATCATTATTAAATGGGTGCAGTAGATTGAGTGAAGTTAAAGAAAGGGCCAAAGATATACTAGTAAATTCGTAGATACCTTGCGCAGGCAATGAGTTGAATAACAGATCCAAACAGAAGAAAAGTGCAATTAAATGCCAAACCCACGTTCCTCCAATGCTTTCCAAGCAACCCATCAAGAACCTCAAACCACTGTGATCATAAATTAACACAAGCCAACAAGGAAACCCATGTGAGGACTACTAAAATTCATGTGTTTTATCTAATAGTAGTAGATGCAATGCATTAGTGTCAGTGAGTGGAAGGTGTTTGATAGAAGACCTGAATGACATGGTTTCTGAAATCAACTTTCTCCCTTTCTTTTCTGGTTCTGTACTCCACATAGAGAGTGCTGATAAGATAAGCTGTCCAGCTACCCATCAACCCGTAGAAGATCTGGAATAGGACACCAGAGAGCATCCCAAGCTGAGAAAATGAGTATGGCAGTGTCAGCAGCACCTGAGCCACCTGAAAAAAATGCACACAAAAAAACCCCAACATTTTACAAAGTTAGAATCTTTTTCACTTTTCTTACTATTCTGCCCCGTTTGGTTACGTAACAAGAACAAATGGGAAATGGGTTGGCATTAAAATTGAAATTTTCAAGAGAAAAAAGAGACCTGATTTGAAGCACAGCTAAACCAAGCATCATAAACAGAGCCACCATGCCAGAAGAGGTTGTAAACCCTCGTCTTCATGTCCTTACGCTTCCCTCCTTCAGTCTCCATCACCACATAATTCCCTGCAACCACCGTCTCCACAACTTTCTCAGACTCCATCTTTCTCTCTCTCTAAATTTTTTGGGTTATTCCTGGTTCCTACAATGTGAGCTTTTAACGAAGTGGGGGTGTGTTCTACTAGAAAATGGACTGGAGAATTAATATGGATTTAAGAGCTGAGTGTTGGGTTTATGGTGGTTGGTGTCTCTATTCTATTCTATTTTCAATGTATATATAGAGACAGACACGCAAGACATTTGTAAAGGGGAGAAGAGGGAGAGATCTTGGGGAATGGAAAGGCTGATTTCGAAAGGCACATTACACTACTACTCGTACATTGGAGAGAGAAGGAGGAGAGAGAGGGGTTTTGGAAAGCGGGTTAAAATCCGGCTTTTGGAGCTCCAATTCAACTATCGGAGCTTTGACGGAAACCACTGGGCCTTTGTGCCTAAACATTTTTGGGGGATATTTTTTGAGTTCCTTTTTAGTAGTAATTGACTCTTTTGTTTTTAGCTAATTATTTAATGAAAGATAATTACTGGTATTAACTTTTTAACGAAAGTAATTATGGGAGCGTGAATGGCTTGTCCGCACGAGGGGGTTTCCCAACTACCGAGGTCTAATTATAATACTTCTCCATTTCCCTAATATACCCTTGATTATTGTCGTTAATTACTTTTCAGTTTTCACTCGAATTTATCTTACATTTTCTCATTATGAGAGGTTACAAGCAAAAGAAAATATTATCAATTAGATTTACCCACAAAAAAAAAATATTATCACTTCGCCTGAAAAATAAGTGGTGGTCTCTTGCCATTAAAATTGAGTAATGTTGTAGAATCATAAGGCTCTATTTGAAACTCAGGGAAATAAAGGAAAAAGAAGAAGAAATAATTGAGAAGAAAATGGGAGAAAAAATTGAAGAGAAGTTAAGAGGAAAGTTCAGTTATAATCTAAAAAAGATTCTCCTTTTTTTGAGAACCAAACAAGAGAAAAATCTACGGGGCTAAAATTTTGAACAAGTTCCAAACGGAGCCTAAAATTGTTTAAACCACACTCCCTTGACCAATTATTGATAAATATGATTTTATATAATTTCTGTTAAACATTTTCAATAGTAGTGATGTACATATATCTTCTAAATTAGGGGGTGATATGGAGTAGTCCTATTTTGTTGAATTTCACCACACGAATTCATGATCTTAAAAAATTAGGATGATGTTTTAATTTTGTTGTTCAATGTTCAACAGTAGGAGGTGACATGGAAGATTCGTAGGGCATTCTTTCAAGTTGAGTTCGAACCATAATCGGGGCCCGATCTCTTCTGTCTCGAAAACTTATATCAGTTCTAAGTGGCACTGTGCTCAGGGGTTTTTCAACCATTGGATTGCGTGATTGTTTTTTATATGTTTTAAATTCAACGGCCGGAAAACCGTTCAACAGAAAGGTACAGAGATTTCGGCACAAAGCATCCTGCCTCACTATAACCTGACATTATGTTTTTTCCTACGACATAATGTTGGAAATTCAACGACTCATTGTGAGTGACTTTTTTTTGAATTAAACTCTATTGTAAAAGTAAAGTCTTGTTTATTAAATTAAATACTCATAAAGTTTAATAAACAAGAGTCGTTGAATTAAGGTTGTAGGGAGCCCTTGAGGCCTGTGACCACCTCCATGTTTGCTTGGGAACCCTATTATGTTTTTATCCTTTAGATTTGCTTTAGACTAATGGTCCTATAAAGGTCAAATTGCAGCTAGACCAGATTAAATTTAAGTGTAGCCCTAGCTGTGCGACACTAGAGTTTTCCAAGGGTCACCTAACCAGGTTTCAGCTACCTTATGAAAGTTTTTTTTTTTTTTTTCAGCATGTAAAATACATATGATACACTAGGATAGTAAGTTCATAAATTTTTGTGTCTTTTTCTTAACAACTGGATGTTTGAACCAGTTTGCACACACCTCAATTAATTTTTGGATTCTGAAGTTAGTGACCAAACAAATCCTCCATTATTGATGAACAAGAATATGGTTAAGTTTACCTGTTGTTGTTGATGAGGTGAAAGGTATTTGGAGTTAATCGAAAGGCAATTGTGAATATTAGTCTTATAGTTTATTATCCCGAAATTGATAGTGGGAAGGGCAAGTGGCAACAAGCAAGGACTTAGGGGGCAGGGCAGAGATATTAAATTGAAATACTAGAAATAATAAATACTGTCCATAAGGCAAGGGAATAAGTGAAAGGAGTGAGGGGAATTATAACAAAGTAGACCGCATGATTGCAGCCAAACGGGCGTGGTCGCTTTACAAGAGGAAGAAAGCTGCTTTTCTCACATGGCCAATGCCTTGGAAAAAAAATTTGAAAGTGTCTCTTGGACTTGAGAATCTACCCTCATTCTCCTCCCCCAAAAGCCCAAAAATTAACCATAAAACTCCACTCATTCATAGTTGTATAATATGGACGTATAGTAAATAATAATAATAATGTGAACATATGGAAATTTGGGGGTGAGTTGTTAGACCATGTGCATTTGGAAATTATTCTGAAACAATAATAATAGTTCACCTTCCCCTCACACCTTCTGTGTATATTCTTTTGATAACCGGATGTCCGAGTGCATGCGCTCATCTAGACTAATTACGGAAACCATAAAATTAACGACTAGGACTTACCCTTCAGTAAAAGGTGAATGAAAAGAAATATAGTATCATAGTGGGGAAGATTTAGGCTCCAAATTAGAACACGCCAGACAAGTTAGCACCATATAGGTAGATTGCATCCCTTCCCCATTTTTTAAGTTGAATGTGAATAATTCACCAGAAGAGCTTATTGATCATCTGTCTTCTCATGATGATCATAAACCACGATCATGGGTTTGTTTCTATTAGAATTTCACTGCTGGTTTGCACTAGCTAGTAGTATTTTACTCTATAAAAAATAAAAAAAAGAAGAAGAAGAAGAAGAGCATCTCTCTGATCATCCAGGCCAGGCCCTTGAAAAGCATGCTGTGTTTTGGTGCAGTGCAACATAGTGATGGGGTTTGTTTGGTACCACATAACCACATCCACTCCTTTATAAGTAATTTTTATCACTGGTTAAGTCATGCTTCCAAGTCATTGGACCCAAAAACATTCCCACCTGTGACTTTGTCTCCTTTGACTGCATGTTTTGTACTCAATTCATGAGGTCCCAAGAATCGGGCATGCTATTTGTCTCAACTGGCTTGTATCCCCCTCCTCCATCAGTTCAATTTTTACCTGAAAATTTTGATTGCAAAGATGACCATGCCATTTGATCGTAACTTCTTACACAACGCAGCTCGTACAGTCTGTTCTTTTTTTATTAAGCAAATTAATAAGGCTACACAGTTCACAAGGCTCCTACTATTGCACGATCTGAGGAAGGGTTGGATACACGCAACCCTACCTCACAAGGCACAGGCGGAGAGACTGTTTTCGTGACTCTAATCCGTGACCACCAGGTCACATGGGGACAAACTTAATCACCCTTGCGCCCAAACTGCCCTTATTATAATTATTTAGTAAATCAGTTTAGAACAAGAAAGCCATTGGTAGTACTCCTAACAAACATTAATTCATACAGGTCGAGTAAGACTTGTATCAAAATGATAAATATAGCCACAATTAGAACAAAGATTTTCATTCAAACCGTTAACATAATATTTCTACCATGTTTTGTAGGTTTTATTATTCATGTTTTCAAGTTAGGCTGATTTCTTTATAATGCATATTTCCTATTTGGTTTATATTTCTTAGTGACCAAAAACAGTGTAGCCTATATATAAAGGCATGCTAGAATTATGTTTCATATACAATCAATAATACATCTTTCGGTTTTCTTCACAAAACCATTGTTAGATCATGCATGCCCAAGTTAAGAACTGAAATAATCACACCAGTGAATTTTTCCTTGAATTTACAGTCAACTCTTTCTTGCTTTCGTTTTACTTTTCTCCAACTTTTCTGCAAAGAAACAGCAGAAAGGGGTATCAATTTTACGGACGACTAAATTCTAAAAGTACTATATTCTGTTGAATGCTCTTTATAATATGATCAGTAGGGAACCCACACCCACTTAGGGGGGGAAATTTAATCACAGAAATTCTTCTTTCTATAACTGCAGATACTTCCACATGGTTTCATAATGAACAAATTAAATACTTCATGTTAGTATAATCTGGGGTGTGATATCTACGAAGTGATCGAGCACGCGCGCGAGGCTTGAAGGAGGTGATCAAATATTATGGCTAAGTCAACCCATGCAACCCAAAGTGCATGTTTGAATTGCAGTAATTAAGCATCCAATAACTGCTTTGGCGCTAATCACATTAATCCACTCTCAATGATATACTACTATATATGTGAATGCATACATGAAAACGACGATCCATTGGATGCTTTGACATGAACAGTGTTCCGGCAATCATGAAAGCTTCTTTGTTGGGTCAAATCCTTTGCTCATTCTTTTGAGGACATTTCTTTTTTCCTTTCTCTTCAAATTTTTTTTTTTGGCGCTGTCGTCTAAGTGTGTTTAGTGCTTCGTTCCACTTTATTACTCAATTCAAATATAGTCAACTGTTGGTCACCTGTACCAGGTGTGTTAACTACTGGAGGATGAATGAGAACTTGTGTATGGCGAAAGTCATAAGAAATTTAGATTCATCGTCCAATTCGGAGAAAACACGCGGCGAGACTTGTTAAAATGAGATTGCTGCGAAAAACATTCTGATGGTTAAGTTAGTGCTGATAGACAAAATTCTATGCTGGCAAAGCATCAATTGATGGAGGTGTGGTATTGCATGTAGCTTGTCATCAAGGAACTGTGATATATCTGCTTATCGCGAGTGTGCTCTTAATTATTGGCTACCAAGGCATGGTAACTGCAGAGATGGATCCATCAATGGTCATATGGGGGCCACGGCTTCCACGTTGTTCCGGAGTTATTTTTTATTTGTTAAGAACACCTAAATATTGTATTTTGTATAGAATGTTGTTTAGACATTTAAATACTTTAAAAATGTGTTCGTTTTGGATCTCAAAATTCAATTTCGCTTTGTGCATATAGTCTCTCATAAGTTTTTTTTTCCATTATTAATCTCATTTTTCTTTCTCTAATTCCTCTCCATTCATTACCTAAAAAACCTCTCTCCAAACTTAAACCAAATAAACTATTAAAATTCCGAAACTTGAAATTTCAAAATCTTGTTGCTCATAATTCGGCCCCGCGTTTATGACATCCCGGTAACGTCCCTGCATGGTAAGAACTTTGTGGTCATAGGTACGTTGAGATTGCAGCAGGATACATTTTCCCTTTGGCAACATCTTTTGTTAGGTTCTATACGCATACGTTTAAAGTGTGTTGAATGCATGTCATGTGACGTTCTCTCAAATTGTATCACATACAGACATACCGCAGATTTACTAGACTTGATGTCGTCTATGCCAAGCCGTTCGAGGTGGCCCTAGTAGGATCCATCTCGACCTCTCTCTGACAATAATTACCACTGATCCACCAATGAAATTTCAAATCCGTTATCTGCTGCATGTGCTGAATTTAGCAGCACTTGAATTTGCCTTTTTTTGAAAGAACAACTGGCCATGTAATCAAAGGACCTGCATTGACCTATGATGCATTTACAAAAATGTGGGTCCATAAATTTCATCCCCAGCCCCTACATCCAATTATGGTCAACTCCATATGAAAAGTGCTAACTGCCCGTTTTTACACTTACATTATAATTGAGTTGGATCAATTAATCAACAAACACCATGATAGTGAACTCCCTCTCTGTTCTTAATGCTGGGAGCCGAATGAAGAGCTAAAACCACTCCATTCTATCAAACCAATCCAATTGCACATTCAAAAACACCCAACACTGAGGTTTTGATTATTATTGTCAAGATATATATGTTTGAAATTACTTTTACAAAGTAGAAATTTTTTGGAAAAGTGACCCGACACCCGCTCGAGTATTCAACTTGGGTGTGATAAGTCATAAATTGTTACTAGTATGATTAGAACACAATTACTGCCGGCCTAATGGTTTAGGAAAACAAACAACTTCATACCACTTTGCTTGATTTTGTCACCTAATTGGTCGTCAATATCATTCCTTTAAATTCTTTGAATTCTGATTTCCATGATCAACATTGGACCAGGAACTCTTCTTTCTAGGTTCTCAATTTGCACGTTTTTAGTGGCATGATTGAATCTGGTGGTTAACATTGGATTGGACATTGATTCCAGCCTTCCTCTAGCAGATGACATTGGACAAGATGGGCCCTGTCTAAACCAGGTCCGGCCTGTTGGCAAGTTTCCTGGGCCAAGATTCTGTTAGAATAGCCCAACAAATATTCATTTCAGTTGTGGGACTTTAATCCATAGTCTCTGGCAATATTGGGCCAACCAAGCTAAGTTGAGTTAAGTTAACTGGTCCAACATTTTCGATAGTATCTGGCAATATTGGGCCAACCAAGCTAAGTTGGGTTAAGTTAACCGGTCCCATATTTATTTGGGCTGTTGAGTTCACCTGGGTCACAGCTACCACCCAACTTCAGAACTTGGAAAAAGATGGGTTAAGTTAACCGGTCCCATCTTTTTTCTGTTTTTCGAAAAGAGGATCTTAATCACTCTAAACATGCGTGTATCACTTAAAATGCCATATTAAGAAAATGTAGGCCGGAGGCGAAAAACTTACCTTGTAAATGTCATTTTGATTTCCAATTGAGTTAATTTAACGTTTTAACCTATGAGTCAGATAAGAGGCAAGAGCCACCCACTGTTTTTGGGTGATGAAAATAAGAGGCAAGAGCCACCCACTGTTTTTGGGTGATGAAAATTGGCGTAAGTTAGGTAAATAATTTCAGCCCAACATACTTGGGATAGATAACGGGTCAGTTCAAGTAATTGGCCCTTAATTTATCCCAAAATTTTTAGCTCAATCTAAAAATGCACCATTAAGAATAGGTTCACACTTTTCTACTTAGACTTGCAAATAAATAAAAATGGGTTACACTTCTTAATGAGAATTAAGGGACAATTTTTGGACTGGCCCATAATTTATCCACATACTTACCCTCTCACAACAAATCTACTTTCTTAGCTAAGCAAAACAAGGTTAGAAGGCCTCAACAGCACCAGCGATGCCAACGGCCAAAAACCCACTAACGATCAAGTTAGATAACTTAGAGAATAAAGATGATATGACTTAGGAGAACTAGCCGCCATGGCCCAAATGTATGTAAAAAGACTTCTAGCTTATAGTTGAATTGGACATGTAGCTTATATCCGTACAGGTTTTTAGAACCGTGATGAATTCTAACCAACATATCTTATGTTTTTTCTCAGAGTGACATGTCTTTAGATTTTGTTTGTTTTGACCTACTAATCACACTCACACACACACACACAAAGAGCATTGAGATTGCTAGGGGAAAATAATGGGCCTCTACGAACCAATGTGTTTTGCTTCCGACGAGGATTTTATCGATCATAGAAACCCTCCGGGCTTCATGGGTTCCTTCTCTGCCATTTTTTTCCTAACAAATAAAGGCATAAGCCACTAAAAAAACAAAAGTACAAAGAAAAAAAAAACAGCGTCCGCGTGGAACCTATCGATCTAGTCGTGGGGATGGGAGGAGAATCCATGGATATTTGTCTTGGTAAGCTTGTTCCCGCCGCTGGATCGTTAGATATGCAATAGACGCGTTCACCAACTCTACCAGAAAAGCTAAAAAATCTGTCATCAAACGATCGGATTCAAGAGCCAAAACTTAGATCTGGTTATCCCAGATATGAGCCTCCGTAGTCCAAAATTGATAAGGGGAGTGGGAGAACTACTCATCCTAAGGAAAGCATCTCAACCATCTCACAACAATAGAGGTGGGAGAGGATATGAGAGGAGAGGGAGAGAGATCGGGAGAAGAATAGAATTGGGGTGCGGCAAAGGTGAGGAGGGGAAACCCCACTCCCTGGAGAACTCTCTCAGTCTCAGCCTCTACACTCTCTCCTGCCATCCAGTAATTGAACCATCGGTCTTATGAAAGTGAACCTAAGCATATTCCAAGAGCCAGTCGTTGAGATCGGGAAGTAATGTTGAGAAATCAGCTAGAGTAAGAATCACACGATATGTGAAAAATAATCAAGAAAACTCAAACAAACGCGAACACCCAAACATTTTATCTGGTTCCTCATTCTATACCTAGTTAAATATATCCACAGCTCTCACTAATTTTCACAGTGTACCAAATAAATAATAGAGTACAAGCTATGATCAAGAAATTACAAGCTAAATCTTTCGCGTATAAAATCTATTTATGACCTAGGATTATTTCTATTTCATCAACTATTGTAATACCCATGTCTAAGTTGGACCCATGTTGGAAATCTGGTCGTCGAAATGATGAAAGTGATGGCGTCGTCTCTTTAAACTTGGAGCGGTAGACATTCGAGTCACGTTGAAGAACGCTTTCCTAAAGACAGTATTTGCCCCCACCGTAAGGTGTGCACCGGGTTACAGCAAATCCGCCTTCAAGATAAATCGAATCCGAACTCTAGGTTCTTTCTGTTTGCGTTTGCACAAACGAAGACAGACAGAATATCCGCTAAGCAAATATAAAAGAACCAAGAACTGATACTCTACTTTGAGAAATAACAGAATACCAGTTTGTCAATTCTAGGGGGAGAATGGGTAGAGAGAAAGAAAGCAATTCAGTATGGAATTTTCAGTCCTTCGAATGACTTTATAAATGGCCTATTTATAGACTTATAGGCACCCTAATGTGAAAGGTTGTGTCTTTAGAAGAAACACAAATTAGAATAGTCATGTCTTTTAAAACACTAGTTAGGAAAGGTCATGTCTATTGAAGACATTTAATTAGAAGGAAACATGCCTCTTGGTAGACACCTTTCCATGAAACATTTAATTAAAAGGGTCATACCTCTTGGTCACACCCCCATGTTTCATATCCTTTCCCAAACGAACACACCCCAATTTAATGGGTGTAACAACCAATTACATAAAGTCACAACTCATGTGAAAAGGTGTAGCAACCTTTCACAAAAATTCCAATAATTCCAAACTAAAATCCAATTTATTTTGAAAATCTCCAACAACCCATAGTCAGCGAAGAATGAACTAAATCGAGTCAGGCTTCATGAATCCCAACGATTAATAGGTGATTTGTGAAATTTAGAGATGACAAACTTGTATAAGAGGGCGTTCCGGTTTCTAGAAAAAGTTCTTTTTGAAAAAAGAAGGTAATTTCAAGTTCAAAAATCAAGTGTTTACGCAAATAATTTTCCTACCAATATGGATCTTGTTTGATAGATTTCATTGAAATCTTTTATACGGTGCAAAAAAAATCAAAAAATTATTTTTCATTTTCATTATATTTGAGTTTGAAAATTGAAGAAAAAATTTTTTTAAAAAAAGAAGGGTTAGTGGAACACCCTCTAATTGGTCTGACAACCGATAAATATAGTAGTACGATCAAAAAATAGTACTACTGCTCAGTGGTAAGTTTTTCAAACAAATTACCCTTGCAGTTTAAAAAGATAAAAATTTATACGCCTGGCGAGTGCCAATAAAGTGAACGAACAAAAAACAGAAAAAGGTGGAAGCAATTTTTCCTGAAAAAGTATGAGTACAATTTTTTTTTTGTAGGTAAAAGGGAGGTGGGGCTGAGTTCTCACTTTTACAAGAGAATTGCTTATTTAATACCGTAGTAACTAATCACTGGCCTCTGTTCTTCAATGGAATCACAGGGGAGGGGGGACAGAATTCATCACTTTTCTTCATAAAGCAAATGGAATGGGTTTATCCGGTCGTGTGGTGTGGTCCACTCAATTATCTAATCTAATACTACTAAATCTCATCTCTCAGAAAGAAATCTCAGCTTTAGAAAACAAAGGAATCAACTTTAGAAAAACAGACACCCCTCCCCTCTGAACACTCTCACATGTGGAAACTCTCTGGTTGCAAGAGCAAGGGAGGGACCGTGAAGAGCCAGCCAATAGAAGCCCAGTAACCAAACTTTTTCATTTTTTAAAATTATTAAAGTACTAGTATACGCCATCACATTATACCTTCTTTTAGCAATTGGCTTTGCCCAAAAAAAAAAAAACAATTCTTTTAGCTATTATTACTCCATTAATATGCAAGAAAAGGAAAAGCCCAGTTGGGCCAGTTCAAACAAGAGATGTGCATGCGGATCACAAAAAAAAAACAAGAGATGTGCTTTATTTATTAGGCCTGGAGAAGATGAAAGGGACAAAAAAATGTACCATACACATAATAAAATCAAGTTCACAAGTTGATTCAAGAGTTGTTGCTAAAGCGATTTAGCAAAAATGTCATATGATGTCATTTTGTCATAACCACATTTCTTTCTCATTTGCAACCACTATTTGAAGGTGATGGAATAAGTTTGACAATTAACAAATCGGATTTGAAGTCAATTCAACAAAACATAACATTGTCAAAATTTAGCATAATGATGGAGAGTACTTGTCATTCTTCACTGTAAATTGCATGGAGAGTATGTATACTTACGGTTGTACTATCTTTTTTAATATCTATGAAATTTTACTTTGCCAGCATAAAATAATCTCTAATTTTGACATGGCATTTGGGTACAAGGATGTATTTGCTCTATATTTGTTGCAAGAGTTCCTGGTGGCGAATCGGATAGGGCACGAGAAGGAAGGCGGTGGTAATGCAAGGGTTGGGAATGGGGGTCAAGTTTAGGAGAGATGGCAACGTCCTTGGCTGGGTGTTGTTAAGGTTAACACTGATGGATCATGGAAAATGAGGTCATCCAAGGGAGGGGATGGAATAGTAGTGAGGGGTGATATAGGTTGTTTTGTGGCTACTACTATGGGAGTATCATTGAGATGTTCTAGTCCTGCAGTAGCGGAGGCGATGGCATTGTGACGGGGGATGCAGTTGGGGCTTTATTTGGGCTTGACATCAGTTGTGATGGATAGTGATCTCAATCTATAATCAATATGCTCAATGGCCAAATTGAAGTTAGTCATGATGTGCGCGTTGTTCTAAATGATGTGAGGGCATTAGGGAGGAATTTTCATAGTTGCATTTTTTCTTTCTCTAGGCGTTTTACTAACAATGTAGCACATGTTTTGGCTTGTAAGGATTTAGTGGGTGAGGACCGATGAGTGAGTTTTTAAACTGAGTCCCCTCCTACGTGGATAGAGCTTGATGTTTTGATACGTAATAATATTCTTTGTTATCGATTTTGGCCAAAAAAAAAAAAAAAAGATAGACGTCAAAGTATCATTTGTTTAATTTGCACTAAAAATAAGAAAAATATCATAAAGTTAAGGAAAAATTGACTATCTTGAATAGGGGATATTTTAGCTTTTTAATATTAATGACTCGACTAGTCAAAATAAAATACTTAAAGCTTCTCCATCGCAATCAACGGCAATTTCCAGTCTGAGGGCGCCATCATAGCCAGCGGTAACTCGCTGTCCTTTGTCACGGTGAGATAATTTGATTGCTCACGGTGATTTCATTCCGGTGTTGATCGATTGGTTGTTTGTTCTTTGTCGAATTGTTGTTAATTCATGGAAAGGAAATGGGCCGGGACTTCCTCGGAGGTGGAAGCTCCGGGTAGAACCGTTGGAGGAAATGGGTGAAAATGGGACAAGGGGAAAGAATGGAAAAGGGGAAATCACGGCTAAGGACGTGTTTTGATAATTAATACTCGTTAAGGATATTTTCTGCATTAACAAATGTTCTCAGTTTGTCCTTGACGGATATTAATTATCAAAACACATCCTGGGCCGTCATAGGAAAATGACGGCTCAAGATGTGTTTTGATAATTAATAACCTCAAAAAACAAGCTGAGAACATTTGTTAATGCTGAAAATATCTCTGAAAGATATTAATTATCAAAATACGTCATTAACCGTTATTTTCCCATTTTTTTAAGGCTTACGTGATATCTCCAATTTGACAACAAAACCTTCCCTCCAACCCTCATGCCAAATTCTATTTATCTAATATAAAGTTATCACTTTTTAACCGTTATCCCAACCCTCATGTCAAACTGTGAAAGGAAAAAAAATTCAAACAGACACATTTTTAAAAGGGAATTGATATTCGCTCTCCAAGATTTACGGCAGGCGCTCCACCTTTTTGTTTTTATTATAAAAACAAAAAGGTGGAGCGCCTGCAGTAAATCTTGGAGCTTTAAAATCAGTTCCCTTTTAAAATTTGGCAGGTGTGTAGATGGCTATCAAAATTGACATGTTTTCACGTCCCTTCAAAGTCACACATTATTCCACGTCATTTTTGGCTTGATATAAGGCATTTGGATTGGATTGGATTGCAAATTGGTGTCAATTATTACCGTTACAACCTTCAGCTCAAATTTGACATCTCCCATTAAAAATGCTCTTAAAGTTAAGGTAGGTTTGGACTAAAAAATTAAGTAATTTTTTTGTCTTTATTTGGAATTTTTTTGCATTTATTTGTTTTGCGTTAAACCTATATGATTTATTGATTCGTCTTGACAAGAAAAATTGGAAAAATAATTTTTTTAAATAAAGAAGAAAATAGGCCAAAAAGTTTTTACTTATTTTTGTCTTTTTTAAAAAAATTACGAGTTTCGATTATAATTTTATATTTTTCCGATTCTTCTCACCGAGACGAATCAATAAGTCACAAAAATCTGATGCAAAACTAACAAATGCAATTTTTTTTAAATAAAAACAAAAATAAATTACTATTCGATGTTAAAACCAAATCCACCCTAATCTTGTTTTATAGTAATAATAAAAAGGAAGACAAAACACGTCAAATTTTTTTAAAGTTACGGGTAATTTATGCCGTTGTGTTTTAACCCGCGGATGATTGTAGTTGAGTGGTCAAAGCTTACAGCTGCCGATGAGGGGTTACAGTCATCATTCATTCATCACATCAAAAGAAGAGACACAGAAGAGGGAATCCAAGGCATGTGAACGGGTATTATAATATGCACCCCGGTGCTCGAATTCCTGGTCCACCCCGCCGCGTGGCCCAATACTCCGCTTACTTTCTGCTGACATGGCAACACTAGTTAAACTCTTTGTGGCCCCATCGTCAACTTAATGACGTGGATCACATCGAAACGGTTGGTGAGTGGATGTTAAAAGTAGCACTTGAAAGCAACGTTTGGGAATTTCCGACGTACCCAAAAAAAAAAAAGAAGCAAAGTTTGTACGTCAGCATGTCAGTGTGCGGGCCTTCACGGTATCTCACCCCATAGTCAAACTCTCTTTTCTTTTCTTTCTTTTTTTTTGATCCGCCCAATGCGCTCTCTATTGGGCTCTGGTTTCTATTTCCCGAATTTCATGAATAAAAACTGGGCTGTGTTTTCAGTCCATCCTAATGGAAAAAGCTAACCACATAATATGGGAGTGGTAATTAATTAAGGTTTATAAAATAGTAAAGTCTACTGGTGCAGCAAAAAAGGATCCTTGTACACAAAATTTGTCCCTTTTTGCTGTATTAGTAGACTTACTATTTAAAAAATGCATTGTTGAAGAGTGTTTGAGAATGTGAGAAATTATAAGAATATAAGAAAAAGCTGTCAGATTTTTTAAAACATTTTTTGGTGTATTGAGTATTGGAATAAGGATCTTCCATGACCTTTATTTTTGACAATCTAAATTGGTTATAGTTTTAAATTCACGTCATTTGTATGAAATAATTAAGTTGATCGGACATCAATAACCATTCGAATGACCTATATTTTGTCTTTAGACTAATGAGTTGTCAGCCTATTAGAGTCGTCTCACTATACCATATTGCTTGAAAGTAAATACAATTCACTATCCATTCGATCTTGGTTTTTTTGCAAAGATGATTACCATTCGAAACCAAGAGACATTATTTTTTGCACAGTACTAGAGTTACAAGGATCATTTGGGGAATATTAGTAATATTGCTTTGACAACATAAGACCTAATTATAGCAAACTCCCAAGATATAATTAGAAAATATTTGTGGCCACACTAAAATTTAGGCTCCTTTCTTTTGGACTAAGGGACATCATTTAGCCCGAAGCTCCACGGCTCGCCTGAAGGCCGCCCAGCCTATTGGGCTTTTAATTGGTCCATAGTTTGTAATGAACGGGATTGGGCCTATGAATTTTTACTCAGCTCGGTCGTAGGCCCGGGCCGTTAGCCTGCCCGTGGTACCCGTCCAATAGCCCGCCCACAGGCCCACCTATTAGCCCAAAATCCCATAAAATCCCTTTTTTTTCCCCTTGCCCAAGGAAATTTAAGCCCGCTTGTTAGCTCGCCCAGCTTTTGGCCCACCCGGTTTTTGCCCCGCTAGCCCGTCAATTGGGCTAGCCTGTGGGCCAGGTTTGGGCTTCAATTTATGGTAGCTAGCCCAGCCCGCAAAAAAGTAAAAGCCCGGTTGGCCCGGCCTGTAAGCGGGCTTGGGTAGTGACTTGGCGGGCTGGACTGGCCCGATGGTGACCCTTATTTTGGACTTAACTTAAATCAAAAAATTGTCCTTATTTAAATTTTTTTTACATTTGTTAGTTTTACGTCAAACTTTTTTGGGGTATTGATTCGTCTTGACGAGAAGAACTGGAAAAGTAATTTTTTTATACTTTATCCAAATATTTTGAGAAATAACCACTTTTAGAAGTGATTAAAGTGCCAAAATTTTACTTTTCTAATTTCTCTTGTCGAAACGAATCAATACCCCAAATTTAAGTTATATTCTAAATCCAAAAGAACAAAGCCTTAGGTTAACTACTGGTACAGGCCTCTTGGTTAAATCCTAAGAGCATCTTTAAATTTGAGCATTTGGTTAAAATTGCTTCACATGTCAATTCTTTCACTAAACATGACATCAAATTCTACATCTTTGATTGGAGATGCTCTAAATGTTAATTTTGGAGACAGAGGAGACAAAGCATTTGCTTTCAATACCACTGTAAAATATCTTCGGTCCTATTGTAGTGCCAGTGGAGTCAAACCAAATTTCACACCGTGTAGATTCTGTAAACCCAATTATTAACCAAAATTACGTAATTCACTTTCAATTCGGAACAACTGACTCAGTGATCAGTGGCTCAAGAAACCCACCGCCTTAATCCCCGGGTGCATCGGTTCAGGCCCACCCAACCCGACCCACTCCAACACCAAAAGTACGTACTTAAATACGGAGTACAATACAAGATCCATTAACGGATCTGACCGAGTGAGGCACCATTCTGTACAGATTCCCTCCATATTGGAGTATTTATTTATTTATTTTATCGGCTCCCTCTATATTATATTACCTCCGTTCTAAATTATTTAGAGTTCAGTATTTTATTTTGAATTGTCTCTTAATAAGTGTCAATTTTATAAAATTAGTGGGTAAAAGTTTGTGTATTATCTATTTTGTCCCTAAAAGTAGATTATATTTTGAAAAGTTAGTCAGTACAAATGTAATGATAATGAGTAAATAGGAAAAATAAAGAAAAAAATTGATATGAAAAATATAATAATAATATTTTTTTAATAAATTAAAATTACGAAATAAGACACTTAAAAGAGACGGAGAGAAAGGGAGGGATGGAGGGAGTACTTCCTATTACCACTAGTTGTACTCGTATAGACTACATTACTACGATGCTAAAACCCATCTCTCTCTCCTAGGAGAAATTGTTTTTGTTTGTTTATATGGGGGGTTGAAATGAAACCCCATATTCTATCTTCTATCGGACCTCTTCTCAATCCCTCATTTCTCACTGTCGCCTACCTGGGTTCAGAAGCAGACCCTAAAACCAGGGCTCAACCACCTCTGCATACCCCTGCATTTTCCCCATTTCGCTTCTGAATCCACCATTTCCCTTCGGGACTCTCAACACTACCAACTGCATACAGAAAACCCCAAACAAATCCAACCAAAGCACCAGCCCCCATTTAGCTTAAACAAATAGGAAAATCATTTTCACCCCAAAAAGAAACCGGAACAAACCTTGATGGATCTCTTCTCTTCCATCCCCTTCCCTCTCATTCCCACCTTCTCTCTCACTCTACTTCTTCTTTCAAAAGGTAAAATAGTAGTAAAAACAAATAATGTAGCATTTCTTCATCTGGGTTTCTCTCACATTCATGTATAATGAACTGGGTTTCCATATATACCCAAAGATTAAAGCTTTTAAGCTAACAAATTTTTCATGCTCTGTTTGTTCACATCTCAGGTGTTTTGGGGGCTACATTCACCTTCTACAACAAATGTGACTACACAGTATGGCCTGGAATTCTAGCAAATGCAGGAAGCCCTAGTCTCGACAGCACTGGATTCGAGCTCCCCACTGACAGCTCACGCACGTTCCAAGCCCCAACCGGCTGGTCGGGCCGGTTCTGGGCCCGGACCGGGTGCAACTTCGACGGATCCGAGTCCACGTCCTGCTCCACCGGCGACTGCGGCTCCGGCGAAGTAGAATGCAACGGCGCCGGAGCCGCTCCCCCGGCGACCCTAGCCGAGTTCACTCTAGGTACGGGCGGGCAGGATTTCTACGACGTAAGCCTCGTGGACGGGTACAACGTGCCCATGATAGTGGAAGCGAGTGGCGGGTCGGGTATGTGCGCGTCGACCGGGTGCGTGACCGACTTGAACTTGCAATGCCCAGCCGAGTTGAGGGTGAGTGACGGTGGGGGGTGTAAGAGCGCGTGCGAGGCGTTCGGGAGTCCTCAGTACTGTTGCAGCGGCGCGTATAACACACCCGCGACCTGTAAGCCGTCGGTTTACTCGGAGATGTTTAAGTCGGCCTGTCCGAGGTCGTATAGTTATGCGTATGACGATCCTACGAGCACGTTCACGTGTGCCGGTGCTGATTATACCATCACGTTTTGCCCCTCCACGCCGAGGCAAGCAAACATACATTCCTCTGCATTTTTTCAATTATATATTTACTAGTAACTTTTCTTAAACGTTAAGCGGTGAGAGATTTATTTTCTGCTAACTGAACATTACATCAATTTTGTGAGGTCAGGTTAGTCACGCTCAAATACATGACAACAGAAACCAAGTTTGGATAAGTTGTTGTCTCATGTTCTAAGTCCCACGGGGCGGGTTTGGGGTTCAAAGATATGGACAGCCTCTGAACAACCCCTGTTACTAGCATACTAAAACCTTGCTAACACTCTTACTAATGTATAAAGTGCGACAAAAAAAAACAGGGCACAAATAATTTGATGACAACAACTACACGAGAACTAAGAATAGACAAGATTTTGACTCAATATCCTCCCAACAGAGTGCAGGAGTGGAAACCTGGCCTAATTGCTGTCGAGAGAAGGCCCCTAGAATCACATGTAGCGACTTTTTGAGAGCAAAATATAATGTCACTTCTAGTAAACTAGGCTAGCTTTAGTTGGTTTGTTTGCAATTTTCCACTTGGGGATTAATAGTTTTCACTTTCCTTTTGGACCATTGCTTTTGGTTGTATGATGCATATATTTATATGGTGTTCTTTTTTCTGTTGAGGAGCATAAGTACAAGAAACCAAGAATAAAGAGCTTGTTATTATTGTAATAATACCCTCCTGTAAAGTAAAATGTCGGAATATTAGCTAGGATTGAAGATCATTCTGCCCATTAAAAAAATGGGTGTAAGAAGATCATTCTGTTACTTACCCAAAAGAAAAGATCATTCTGTTACTTTCATTTTCAGTAGTAAACGATTAATCATTGCATGTTCAAAATTCAGGGAGGCTAAATATTCTAATAATACTTGGAGCCAGTGGAATGTTTGCCTGATCGTCAACTTCAGGATCACAGAATTAGTCAGGAATTAGTCATGGTGCTTCCAAGCTAGCCGGATATCCATTTATTAAAAAAATACGATGATGATTAATTATTGTAATTCCTGCTGAATTCTCACTCCCAAAATCCCCTATAGCTTTGGTACATTTGTGTTCTCTAACACGTGAATACAAGAATGTACTCCTACAAGGATATGTTACATGTGATGTGCATATATGTGTGTCAGTGTGTGTATGTGGATATGTTAGAGGGGATTGTCAGGGCTTCGCTTCTCTGTTGATATTCTCATTTCTCTCCATACTTGGTCAATATTTTGGGGCCAGGGCTAGTGAATTAAGATTCAGCTTAGTTTATTATCTGGCAATTCTCTGAAGTTTTGCCACCAATAAGTAAAAATTGACTGCGGGCCATTACATTTCCACCTAAAAAACCTGACTTTGAATGATTTATATACGCTGCACAGATCATTTATGTCGTGCAGTCATTTTAACGTGTATTCATTTCTTTTCCCTGCAGTCAAAAATCTGCTAGCTATTCACCACCCCCACCAACAACTGTGGATGGGTCTGGATCTGGATCTGGGTCAGGGTCAGGATCTATGGATTATTCGGGGTCAGGGACTTTTGGTTCCGGTTCAGAAACGATGGGATCGGGTTCAGGGACTATGGGTTCGGATTCAGGCTCAGGGACTATGGGTTCGGGTTCAGGGACTATGGGCTCCGGTTCAGAAACAATGGGTTCGGGTTCAGGGTCTGGATCTGCATCTGAAGCTATGTTATCTGATGGGACGTATCTAGCTCGTTTGGCCATGGGTGATTCAACCAGGACTCTCTCTCCCTCTGCTTTGCATTCTGCTCTTATTGCCTATGCAACTCTCTCTTTTATCTCCTCTTTTCTCTACTTGTAGACTGTGGTCTCTCTATCTCGCTCTCTCACGGCAAATGGCTTTTCAGGGAATGGGGTTTTGGCTTTTTTAGTTGTATTAGACGTGATGGATTAATCCAGATTGTAAACCGCCAACTTTCAATTCTCCCACAAAATCATCAATGTTCATGTAAGTAAAACGTCTTTTAATTTTTCTTTAGTTTGGACATGAGCCTTGGCTTTTTCTTGTTTTCAAAGCTTTTCAGGTTCTATCATACAAGGGTTTTTGAAGCAAAAAAAGTAATAATCAGAAGATGTTTTCAGTAGACCATTGAGGGCCGACTAATTCCTAGGGACTCAATCTCACCATCTATTAACTGGGAGTCCGAAAAGCTGGGGCAAAACCCCATATATGGACTAGCCTTGTCTAGGAGCTTTCGAACCTCAGATCTAAGTTCCAAGTCTTGAGCCGGTTAGTTACTTGAATAGCTGTTGGCTGGTGTAAAGAAAGTAAGATCAAAAGAGATTTGCCATGACTGTGAGCGTGTGCGCGAAATGCGAAAGCGTATTTAGATTGTTGGTCAAGTATGAGAAGGGATTTCTCTTTGCGGGAATTGCAAGCATTGCTCAGCTTTCTCGTCTTTGCCGGACTCTGTTTGTTCGATTATGAAAGAGGAAAAAGTTAGTGGAAATGGAATCATTTTTTACTTTGATTTGCTAAATCTAGCTGTAGCTTCCTCATGATGGGTGGTACTATAGTTGCTGCCCACTAATATTCCTTTGTTGAAATTTTTCGCAATACTCTGTTTGAATATAAACTGGTGGAGCCGTCGACAAGAAAAGGAGATGATATTGAAATCAAAGAATAAATTTAGCTTTTTCCCACTTAATGATCTTCTCATCTCTTTTGGGCTTTTTGTTTTCTCTCTGTTGATAAATGTATTCACATTCTTGAGAGAGAAACCGCGGTGGGAAATTATCGAGGTTGTGAAGAGGTCGTAATGTTTTGTGGGTCCAATCATCTTTGTTGTAAGCCGAAAGCAAAAGGGAATCAATTTGATTGCTAGATTAATCATACTATTATGCAAATTTGATCTTAATAATTCTATCGGGAGAAGCTATTCTGGAACAGTTGCAATGAATAAGGTGATTCTGATCATCTACCCCACTTTGGAACAGGATTATACAGGACTGAAAGATGGAGTGTGCAAGTTATGTTCAAGGACAAAAACATAAATGTGAAAGGTGCTAAAACTGAACCTAAAAAGTGAGAGAGCCATTATTGTTTGTCATAAAAAGACTACAGGGGACTGGGGGAGTAGAAACATGAGCAACAAGTTATGGAGCATCATCCAAATGTCTTTGATCAAATGATGCCGGATTGGGAAAATGGGAAGGAAGAAACGTAAAAGATTAAAGAATAAAGCTCACCACCTAAGTTAAAAAGCCAGAGATACAAATTGATACTACCCGAAGATTTAACGAGAGATACAGGGCTGGAAATCGCTCACCACTCTAAGAAATCCACCCAAGAGATACAGAAACGGAAAACTCGTCACCTATCAGAATCCACCGAAAGATAAAAGATATAAAAAGAAATATCTTCTCACTAACCAAAGGCTATTTTAATACAACACTCAAAACTACCCATTTCATTCATAGTAACAAATTATATAAGTCACTTGAAACAACCCTCAAAGGATTGGAAAAGACACTTAACATTTTCAAAATACGAATAAAAAAGACTTGACCATAAACTAATTGAAATATGTGTTTGACTCTTGAAACTTAAAAAAAGTATAATATTTTGACTAAAAACCAAAGAGACACGTCACACGTTGACTTGAAAACTGAAAAAGACACTAGGAAATATTAATAATGAAGACACATGTTATCATATAATTGCCACGTAACTACCACGTCACCGAGGATACGCTTAAGCGTCATCCAAATACAACAAACCCAGGGGGCATGCTGTGCACCTCTGCACAGCATCCCTATCGTGCATCATCCCCCTGTCTGTTTGTGTTTTTGGATGATCTGAATTAAAATAAATTTTTTCTAGGGAACAGTTTTGAAATACAACTGCGCTGTGCATGTGGTGTTACCGTATGTGACAAATCAAAGGATTCCGCCGGCCAATGTATGGTTCAATCACCTCTACAGAGTGAGAATGTTGAGTTTGCACTTGCGTAGACTAGAGCCTTATGTAACACAAGCAAATCCAGTATTCACCCAAAAACCCAAGGAAGAAATAGGAACCATGGTCATCTCTGTGACCCTATAGCACCCCTGTTTCCCATTCTTTGAGGAGCTCATGATCTACATGAGTATTTGGTAGGTTAATTATGAGGATAGTAATCTGTTAAGCACATTCGGATACGGTAAAAAGGGTATCGATAGCCAGTACAAAAAAGAAGAAGCTATCAATGCAGTGCTATCCGGATAACTATCCCGTTTACAGACGGGCGTGAGAATTCTTCTCTCAGCACTGCTTAGTAGTCATCAAACAAGAAATGAAACTCTGGAAAGCTATGTTTGAGAAAATGAGTAGCCAATGGGTCCCCGGTTGTTGTGAAGTTTGAAAAAATTCAAGTCTGGCATTGCATCAAATGATTCTTGGCTACCAATCTCCGTGTGCACCCTAGCTATCCTTACAAAGAAATTAAGAAGCCCGTCGTTTTTGTAACTATTTTTGGTCGAGAAGGTTGTGTTTGATAGATGGATGGAAGGGAAAGGAAAAAAAAAAGGAAGGAACTTAATCTCCTTCACGCTACACATGTTCGGTAGTTGAGAAAAGTGTGAGAAGTAGTGAAATCAATCCTACTGATATCGTGTTGGCCTTATTATTTTGCCTTCTAATTCTGCATGTAATACGGAATCCCAACGCTTTTGTTTTGTAATACAGACTAGAGATGCCTATATGAGGAGTGACATATTTTTCCTGGGTTTTTTTCGCTAAATAGTAAATGGTAGTGACTTCTGAACAAGGTTTTAAACATGAGATACATGCCGCGGATTTGAAACTCTAATACTGATTACTGACAGCCTACTGTTTGAAGATGTTCAATATTGATTGATACAGGTTGTATTAGTAATACTTATATAAGTATGTCGAAGCCATTGTTTACAAATGTGATCAACTCATCATTCGATTAATCGATGTATAACCTATAGATTCAAGCTGCTATAGATCATGCTCTCAACAGACCACAACTATATCACCAAATCAAAGTTGAATGTTAAAATGTCTCGTCTCGTCACTTTTACACAGGGAGAAAGTTGAATTGACAGATCTGTTACCATATGTTACAGTCACCTGATATTCACCTAAGAATCCATAGAAGCTATAAGCACCATGTTCATCTGTCTGGCCCTGTTCAGGCCCAGTTTGCCATTCTTTCAAGAGTTTGTCGACTACATTACCGGCTGGAAGGTTATTAAAGTTGTTGTCAGTTAGGCACATTTGGTAACAGCCATTTGGATGCAAGGCAGTCCACATCATAATCCCATGAATGGATGGATGAGAGAAGCCTTCTCTCAATACTTCTTCTAGATAAATAGCCTGAAAAAGTAGGGGAAAATCAAATTAGGCATAAAAAGTGACGCAAACTTGCTTGCCTCAACTTATTTGAGAATTGTACCACCCTTGGCAAAACAGTGACACTGCTGACATACTGAGATATCTTAATGCGGGCGTAAGCAACCTAGAAGAAGACCCATGTTCTGTCAAATCTGCCTTAACCTAAGGAGCATTTGGATGGATCGGATGTGGTTCTTTATGAACTCAATGTTTCGATGTTCGTTAGTTGTAAGTTAATGTAGGATATTGAAATCTAACTTCTCTTCAGTCCACTCAGATGGTATTATTGGGCTACTATGAGATCCTTTCGATGATCTAAATCATTCATTTTCTAGGCCTCTTGGTGTAGATCATTGTATGGAAGAGTGGAATGGACTCATAACCATAGCCGATTGGTCATAAAAGTGCAAATGACAAACACAATACCATACATCGATTTGATCATTGAAATAGGCCTCATGTTTGGCTGAGCCCAATAACACCATTCCATGTACTGGAGAGAAGCTGGAACCTATCTGAGATTATATGGATTTTGCTAGATGTTCAGTTTTTTTAAGTTCTTTTCTTTGTTTATGTCATATTTCAAGATGCACCATTCTTTTCTCCACGCTTCCCTGCATCAAAAAGGTAAAAAGTAAAGCAAGCCGCAGTGTAGGCGAATTGCTCACCTGAGTTTCCTGATCAAGTTTGCTGCTAACATCTACTTCAGTTAGCCAAATTGGAAGCCCAAGCGTAGCCAACTTATCCAGCACAGCTCTCATCAAAGCATGGTTTGGTACTGTAAAATGACCCTGCAAACCAATTCCATCCATTTCCACTCCACCTTCCTTCAGTTCCCTCATCCTTTCAATATACACATCAACTGTAGAATTCTCGTCACTGCAAGTCTCCACCACATTAAACTCATTCATAAACAACGTCACTAAAGGGTCTGCCTCATGCACTGTCTCAAAAAAGTGCAATGTGGCATTAGGGCCAAGCCTTTGCTCATAGAAATCATAGTGAAGCATTTCATTACTAACGTCCCAATGGATGAATTCCTCTTTGTATTTTCTCATTAGGCTTTCTATTCGCGAGCTGACCGCTGATTGCAGCTCCAAACCAGTTAGGTTCCTAACCCATTTCGGTATGTATTTGGGGTCTTCCCAGAAAATGTTGTGCCCTCTGGCGACGATTTGATTTGTGCGAACAAATTCCAGCATTTGGTCCGACGTGGTGTAGTTGATCTGTCCAGGTTTAGGCTCTGTTGCTTCCCACTTGAGTTCGTTTTCAAAAACTACTGCATTGAATCGCTCAACGAACCAATTCTGAAGCAGTTTGAAAACATTGGATGTGTGTCAACTTTAGTTACCAGAAAGTTCAAAACTCTAGTATCTTCTAGCTTAGATTTGCGGATAATTCATGTTTTTGTCCTAGTAAATGAAAAGAGCTTATAGGCTGAAGTAATACCTGGTATGGAACATTTCCGAGGATGGTCTTTGCTATAGCAGATCCAAAGGGGAAATCTTTTGAGACTTGCTTTGCCATAATCTCTGCCCCTTGCAATTTGTCTCCATGACCATCCAAAACATGAACAGTTACTGCACGCTTCCTTTCCTAGAACAAAAGAGGGGGAAAAACTATATTGGTGATTCTTCCTAGAATGTTTCCCTCTGTATTCAAGTCCTAATGCTTTGTTTCGATGCGAAAACTTTCGGAATTCATAACAATTTCGAATTGGAATCCAATCTTTCGTATAGTCCTTACACTGTTAATCTTATTCTGCTGGTTCCTTCTCCATTGCTCTTTGGTAAAGGGCTGCAAAGATGCACTTGCAATGGATATATTGATGTTGCTGTAATTTGAATTCTGTGAAGCAAACAATGGAAATTGTCAATAAAAATTGGCCAGTTTGGCCTTAAATCATACTCGGTTAGTCATTTTGTTTAGTCCTTAGATTTTCTTGATTTTGCAAATAGATATAAATCGGTCTTTATCAATAAACCACATGCATCTTAACAAAATCTTGACAGATCCACCTGAAAGTACAGAAGAGAAAAATTTGACGATGAAGTTAATTCAAATCCACCCTTGAGAAAAGACCAGCATCCATATTTAGCTACAACAGTCCCTATGCAATTGTAGATTGTATGTTCAGTCATCAGGCTTGCCCTCACATGAGCTGAACTTGCACCATTTATCTGCACCCAACCTGTTGAGATCCAAGGATTTTTATCAGATAGTTATTTTCCTTAGATTTATACAACATGCTTGATTTCAGTCAGCACAGCAGCCGCCTAGTAGTGTGCCACAGTTACCTGGCCAGATATTGCCTTCTCCCCCCTTAAGGTCGGATTCACCTAACTCCACAATGTTGTGAAATTTAGTCACAGTGTCACACTAAGCATGGTGGTAGAACCACACCAAGTGGCTGTGCAAATGGGAAGCAAACCTCCTGTCATAATAAGTTCTGATTCGGCAAAATGGATTCTCACTAGTCAACTGGACGTCCAATCTCGTTATGTATGAGAGGGACAGTGGATCCCTCTAGTCCACTTCATAGACGACGTTTCTTTGACAAACATGGTAGACCCACCATTTTGGAGACGAAC
>BPLS01025320.1:88300-99126 GCA_019656275.1 Rhododendron kiyosumense | reverse complement strand
TCTTATCAGAACAAACGCCCCTTACCTATAGGACATGATTAATTAGGTAAATTTGATTAAGTGGTTACACTTTGTGTTCTAACATTTGTAATTAATGGAGTAAATTAATTAAGTTGAAATGATTAAACGTGAACATAGGTTCATTAAACCTGAGCGGTATTTGTTTAATTGGTATCTAATTATAACGTAGGAATCTTTAGTATGGGAGTCGAATTCAAACATCTTTATCAAAACGTAAATAGATTTTGTGTTATGAATGTCATAAATGCAAGAGGTTCATCAAGGATCCGAGGACCTTGTAGCACCCCAGACGGGCTGCATGGTGTATCACTTTATTCGAATCGTCCTTCTCCTACAATTAATGATTCAGATTTTATACCATTTGGTAAGTTTGTTTCGTTGCCTGCCCCGTAATGGCAAAGCCATGGAGGGGTTGAGTGGGGCCAAGACCGCCCTCCCCCACTTTGGAATTTACTAGTATTTTTAGTTTCGCATGTGAATGTTTATTTTTCCCAACAAGACAAATCCTATTCCTATTCTGTTAACGCCCAGTTGTGGCTTCCCCCACCCTCACACACACACACACACAAAGAACCGAGGAGCTAAATGAACATTTTGCTACTGAACCATGCCCCCAAATCAAAGTCGAAAGGCATCAGAGAAGGCAAGTATAGAGACCCAAATCTGGGCACATTACCATGCTTCCTTCATTCGAGAGAGCAGTATACAAGAAATATATTTATATTGTGCCTACTGCCTAGTAGAAAATATTTATCCTAAACGTGTTAGTTTTCTACTACGTTTTTGCCATATAGCGTATTGGTGTATCCGTGTCTGGTTGTATCATGGTCCTGTGTACCCGTACCTCTAAACTACACACCAAACCAAAGGTGACTTTGTGAATATAAAAATATTGCAACTCATTTACCATAATAAAAATTGAACACCAATGCATTATTTCCAGCCTCAGCTAAACACCGTAGATAACAACTGCGCAGGTTCGAGCCCGGGAGGCACATGTGTGCATGTATCCGGTGGTGCCATTAATAAGCTTTGATTCGAACCCGTAGTTGGACCGAAGAGGGGATTTCTCGCCGCTGTGCACCAGGTGGTGTCGTGGTGACGGCCTGTCCTTCTGGACAGTAGCTATGGCTCGAACCGGACATTTCACGGCGGGTCGGGAGCCCCTATGGTCATGCTCAGGGAGGAGTTGCTACGCTGGTCGCCCCCTCCCACCCTTTTGAATATCAAAAAATAATCTATATTATAAAACAGAAGGGCGTGGGGACAAGTTGTTGGAACGGCTAGGATTGGTTTGATCCAAAGGCTGTAATACATCCTCCCACTTCCCAGTTAAATATCCATGGTTTTTACCTAAATCACACAATTGCCATTCCCTTCCAACAAGGATGCGTAGTGCCGTAGGCATGGGTTAGATTTGTTTGATCCAAGGGTTGAGATGTATTTTTTTACATTTTATGAAAGTATCCACATTTACGCATCATATTACATAAATGCCATATTCTCTCTCTTTTTGTGTGTGTCTTCCCCCACGGTGAAGAAAAGAAAGAAGGGGAGAAAGCAATTTTCCTTGCTTCCTTTCTACGAGACTTTTCCTCTCCTTTTTCTCAATTGACTGTCTTCGGGGAAGGGGTTCCCCCCCGCTGGATTGATGAGCACCGGGACCGTCCACTCCTCCTCGACAGTCATACCCTTAAGGAGAAATCAAATTGGGGGAGGTATTTTCTGTTGCCCACCGTGTGTTTGTTAAAATACTCTCTTCTATTTTGTAGAGACTTGGTGGTTTATATTTATGGGTTTTCTTGACGTTGTAGAGATTTTGTGATTTATAGTGAAGTAGAGGGCACACTCCTCTTACTATCGGGCTTTTGCAAAAATTTTTCCCCTTTTTGAACGCAACAGATATTTTTTTTAATCTTTTCAATTATGTGCTGAGTTGCAAATGATTGTCACGAGGTAGTCCTTTTTTCATATCAACAATTTTTATAGCTACCTAAAAATTGAAATAAACTTTTTTTGAGTCACTATCAAAATTCAAAGGGTAATCTCAATTCCAATCGGGATGGTAGTGCTGTAGGCACGGACTGGGGTAGGTAGTGCCATAGGCACGGGCAAACACTAGTAATAATAATAAAATCGAACACAGACAAAAAGAGAATCCACAAAACCAGTTAAAAACCTTGGCAAAGTTTACATTTAAAAAGGAACTTCAATCGTTAAAAAGACATCACCTTGAGTGCAGTTTCATTACAGAGGAACAAGCTTTAACAGAAGCTAAACAGAAAGTAAAGATTTATTGGATGAACCTTCAGAAAAAGGGACACAAACAAAGTCACAACACAAATACAATGGCTTCAGCTATGTCTTTCGGAACATGGACAGCCTGGGAAAGTTATCCACAACAAAGTAGTAGCTTTCTGTCAAGCACAGTCCAATGAGGTTGAACCACGCCCTCTGCCAGTTAGGATTGATATAAAGAACCAGAACGATTCCGAGCAAGACTGTTATGTACGAACCAACAAAGCTCCCGTAGAAAGCATTCGCGTCTAACCAACTATCTGCTTCCTGATTCTCTGGCGCGATTGGGACCTGCGGCTGTGGCACAATCTTATTGCAACTGTTATGCAATGGAGGTCCACAGAGAAGAGGATTCCCATCAGAGCTACTTTCCTCAAACGTCGCAAATTGACCCTTCTGGTCTGGAGTTTTACCTGATAAGTCGTTGTGTGCCACGCTGAAGACTGCGAAGGAGTTCAAGTCAACTAGTTGAGAGGGGATTTCCCCTTTCAAGAAGTTGTAAGAAAGATCCAAACTCTCTAATTGCCTCAGGTTTGAGAACGTTGCCGGAATTGGTCCCGATAAATTGTTATGCGACAAGTTCAGTGCACGGATGTGGCTCAAGTTTCCAATTTCGGGTGGGATTTCACCAGTAAATTGGTTGAAAGAGAAATCAATCCCTGACATGATGGAGAGGATTTTGGCGTCGTAAGAATAGGAATTCCACTTAGCTGTGAACACCACAACTTGTTTCAAATAATATTTTCCATAGCTGTTTGGAGAATAATAGCGCCAGGAGTCTTTTCTTGTTTGGGATAACATTGTGCTATTCACGAACAAAAGCGATTGCTTCAAAATGAACCCACCCGCGTCATCAAAAGGGAGTGTCATGTCATTGGTTCCAAAACGATTTATCTTGCCCAAGCAAGGTGGCAACGAACCAGAAAGATTATTTCGAGAAACATATCAAGCATTGCCAAACGGTCTAATTGGCACAACTTACTAGGAATCACCACGGAGTATAGTTTGTTGAAAATTTTAGACAAATGTATAAAACCACCATAAAAAAATGCCTTCATTTTCCCTAAAAACTTAGAAGCACAAGAGCTCAATTGATTAGTTGGGTCCGGCTTCAATTCGGCCCGCTAGTGGATGGTGAAACTGATACTCCTAATTAGACGGACAGACTCAGAGTTATGAAAAGAAAGATGTGCCCAATTGAGTACAGGAACATACCACCCGGGGTGGTAGCCAAGATGGCAATGGGTTACTCTTATTCCTATTCGGCTTGGCTCTCATGTGGTCAGGGGTTCGAGGCGTTCCAACACCTCCTTGCTCCTGTTTGAACCCCATGCATGATCCTCAGTTGGGGCGGTGCACACACCGGTGGGTTTTGGGTCTCTTCCGGGAGCCCCCGCCGTGGGTCTGGTGACTCTGGTGTCCCCATGGCCACGCCTAAGGAGGGCTGCCAGTTGCCACACCTGGCCGCCCCCACCTTCACTCTTTTCATAAGCAAATACAAAAAAGAAGAGGAAAATAATAAAAAACAGCAATCCATTACACCAGATCAAGAATCATATTGCTTTATACAAGAACACCAAAACAAGAACTCTAATGAACATATCAACGAAAACACAAAGAACCGAAGAAAGATAACAAATATTAACCAAACAATGGAGATTCTCCTTATTGTTCTAAATTCGGAACTCAAGCACTAATTATGAACAGCTGAGTTGATCATATCAGGGCAGGTATAAACTGAACAGAATGACTGCAGACCCGTGAGCAACAAGAGCAAAATGCCTGCAAAAAATGTCAAAATCTTCCAAGAACCAAACACATACTTCCTCATGCCGGAATAAATACGAACCCTCCGCGAATTATAGAAGAACTTGTTCACATCCTCAATCGTCTTATCAAAATACGGAGCATTCGTTAACCGAACAGATTTCCCAATCCCATCAAACAATTGCAAGACCTCATCATCACTTTTCAGTTTGTTTACAATGATTTTCTTATCCCTGAGCAACTTTGCATCCTCGGCGGTATCAATAATGCCGTCTAGTAACTCAGTGTACCGCGCAAAAACTAGGTAGTCGGACACTGTCAATGCTTCGTATGCAATCAGGTTTCTAATTATAGCTTCCGAGTGGACATTCAAGGTGATGATCGGAAGGTAAAATTTCTTTTCCTTCTCATCGAACTTAATCGCCGAAATGTCAACAGTAGTTGGGCTGCTTGGGCAGAATTCCACCCCTGCAATTTTGAAAAGGTTTGAAGCTGAAGGTATCATGATTTTCTCTACTTGAACCGGCTTGGGTTGCGAATTTTCAGATTTTATGCTTTCCTCAGCTTTCGCAGCTAGGAATGACAGAGCCGGAACCCCAGTAATAATCCTCTTAACATTGTCTGCTATTTTCTTGATAATTTTAAGACTGGATAAGATTTCCCAAAGGGTAGTGAAAATTTGACAAGAATTAGCTGAATCGGCTTGTTGGCTTGATTTGGACTCGGTAACACTCTTTTGGGTCGCGGGGGCTTCTTGAGTTAACTGGTCTGCCAATTCGGGCACGATCATTTGGTACAAAAGGTCTAACAAATGGGAACGATTGAGAACTCCGGTCAAAGGAAAGTCCTTCTTTAGTTTGACCGGAGAAATCGAGAGACAAAAAGTCGTCAAGATCAACGGCAAACAGTTTCCATGAAGATTGTCTTGCGAGTATTGGATGGATCTGATTTTGCTGAACAGAAAGAAGGGGATTTGGTTCTCAAGCAGCATGACATCACTTAGGATCGAGTCGTGGTACAATTTTTTTCCCGCGGAATCAACTAAATGAGCTGCTTCAGAATCATCTCTGTTCGTAAGAAACTCGAGCAAAAACAAGCCATCAATGGCCATTATCCACATTAGGGTATTACCTTCGATGTCCAAATACTTGTGGTAACATGCCCGAACCGTGTACTCGAATTCCATAAGCTTATCGACGAGTTGCTCGAATTCCAGGGTTTTGAACTGCTTCTGGAGCCGAGTCGCTGCAGCGAGCTTGTACCGTTCCATATCGTAGAGATCGGGATCGCAATGGTGGTACGGTCCCAAACCCAAAAGCTGAGGCATGTAAGCTTCTGGCTTGAAAGAAGCTAGAGTTGCAGGAACGTTAAAGATGCACACAGGAACTTCTATGTCAACTTTCACTTCTTCTTCCACAATTTTTTTGATCTGGTTGATCCATTGTTCCTCATGAGATCTTGAATCAAATATTGATGATTTTGACATGTTAATGTTGAATGAATGGATGATATTTTTGAATACTTGTTTATATTAGAGAATCGTGAAACCGATCCACACCGAATCGATCCATGCCTTTTGGATTTTATCTGTGGATTAATGGTGACACGGATTCAAATATTAAAAACCGTGAGATACGGATTATAATTGAATTTTCATTTCAAAACCGTGGATTAACCGAACCGGACCGTGAGATATTTAAAAAGTAGTACATCTGTATGTGTAATATTTATAAATAATTATAACTTTACTAATTGATATGAATTTTTTCCTAACAATTTTACATTAATGTGACGATATATAAAACTTCAAGGATAGTAAGTGTAATGTTATGGAATGTCATAACTAATAAGTTTTTGCAATTTGAGTAACATCATTTTATTTCTATAGAAGAAAATCCGTAGATAAAACTGGGACTAGAATCAAATGCAAGAATGCTTGTGACATTTACAATTTTACGCACATGCTCATAGAGGCCAAGGGCCAGAATCAAACACAGAAATACATACACACAAGTGTGGGGTCTATTCCTTGTGAGTGTGTGTGATCCTAGAATTTAAAGAACAAGAAGCAACAAGAGTTGTAACACTCTATTCCACATTGAAAATCTACATATGTGATCTTAGATATATGAGGAACCATAAAAGCTATTAGGCCCTGTTCCAGAAATTCAAATAAGGACTTATTTTTAAGTTTAAAAATAATGGGTTTACGAAAATAATTTTTTAATTTTTTTTTGCCAGTTTTGATAGATCTTGATAAGAATTATCAAACAAGATCCATAAGATCCATATTGTATTTTTTTTATTTTAGTAAGCCTATTATTTCTAAACTTGAAAATTGTAAATAAGTTCTTATTTTTTAAGGGACCTTTCTGGAATGGGTCCCTCCATCCCAATTTAATTGTTCTTTTTGGGAGTCAGCACCACTTTTAATTGATTATATCTTGTAATTTATAATGTTTTAGGTGATTTCGAAAATATTATATTATAAAATTAATTGAGATCTATTAAATAAGATTCATATTCGATATGAAATTTACTACAGATTTATAGATATAACTAATTTTTTAGCTGGTTAGAATAGAATGAGGGATAATTAAATTGGGACATATGGAGTACTAGTTTGATTTTAGCTTAAGAATTTTGGGCCAGGTGGCTAGAGTACTCCAACAAGTTATTAGATCAATGGTCTAGAGATGGAACATTATAGTTAGTAACAGAGCAATTTGGAAGGGAGGTCGATTGCTAGTTGTCGGAGTGTTACAAATGGCATCAGAACTCCGCTCTTGTTTTCAATTGGTGTGTAGAATGCACTCTGCAACCACAGAAACCAGAGCGATTGCTAGGCCTATGCAACGAAGGAGAAGTGGAAAATTCAGATTTGTAATACCCAAGATTTGAGAAAAATGAATGCTTAGTCACATGTTGGTAGTGAGCTAGGGCCTCGGCCCTCAATCGGTATATTGAAAACCGTCTTTCTATTGAGAAGTGCAAAAATCGGATTATTTTAATTCACCGTGCTAGGTGGGTCTCTCGGGCGTGGTTAGATAACAGAAAAGAACGATGCACGAGAAAGTAAAAGTAATATTAATTAACTCGTGATTTGAACACTACATGAAACCAACCCATGACCGATGATGTGGCATGGAGCCCACCGCCACATCAAAACCCAAAATTAAAAAAAAAATTTGAAAAATCAATTTCTCCCAACCCCCATCTCTTGTTCGTGGAGAGAGGGAGGAGGAGAGTTCAACACCAATCACCACCGGCAACTCCCACCACCACCACCGGATTCACTTTTGGCGACCAATCCTCCGGGCCTCCACCCACCACAACGTCATCGCTGCCTATCACCTGTGTCGGTCCACCCTGTCCTCTCGTCCTACCTCCGCCTCCAAAAGTTTTTTCCAGCCTCCCAATTCCAGTCCCCTCCCCAGATCATGCAAGTTATATTTCTGAAATTATTTGGTGGGTGTATTGGTCATTGGTGAAGAGGGAGGAGAGAGAACCAGATTTAGTTTTTTTTTTTTTTCAGCTGTTGATGTGGGGCCCATCCTGCCATGTCAGTGATCATGGATTTGAATTATGGGTTGGTTTCATGGTTTGTAGACTTATTGAATTTGATTAGTCTTAAAGTTGGTCCAGGCTAATCACCCATTTCAGGTCGTTTTAAACATTATATATCTTTGTGGAAAAATGGAAATTTTTTTTTTTAAATGTTCGTACATGGGAGAGGCCCTTGTGCATTTTGGCTGATAAAATACGACAGAAAAAAAAACCCAAAACCTTCAATCAGGCCGCTGCCCATGAGCCTCTAAAAGCAAGCCAAGCCCAACTATAGTCTATAAGTTGGTCGGCCTTTCATCGGGCCATAAGGATTTGAGCTGACCCAATGCATTTCACGAGCAAAACGATGAAAAAGTAAATTGACTTCAAAAACAATTACTCCCTCCCTCCCAATTGATTTTTTCAATTTTGACATATGTACCCTTCAAAAAATTATCTATATTTCACAATTTATAATATTTTATATAATTTTGAAAATATCATATTATAAAACTAATTGAGATCTATCAAACAAAATCCATATTGGATATCAAAAACATTTTAAATTGAAACATATAAACAATTTTGTAGGATGTCCCAAATAATAAAAATAAACAAACAAATCAGGTCAGAATGTTGGCAATGGGAGTAAAACTTTTCTTTGGTTTGACAACTGGCATATTGCAGGTCCTCTTTATAAAGTGTTTGGAAAGGCTATTGTAAGGAATGTCTCTTTATAAAGTGTTTGGAAAGGCTATTGTAAGGAATGTTGGGAGTTCCCTGGCTCCTTGCAAAAGTTTCATCAATCATTCATAATGAAGATTGGCATTGACCTAGGCAATGTAATAGGGCTATAATGCAAATCATGGGGAGTACTCTCCATACCTTGAGGCCTAACATTTCAATTGAGGATTCTGTAGTTTGGGTTCTTGCTTCTACTGGTACATATTCTGTCAAAGCTGCTTTGGAGGCTTTGAGATCAAACTCCCAATCCAAAGGTGTTCAATTGTTTGGTTCAAATAAAACATACCTAGATGGACTTTCATTATGTGGCTAGTATGTTGTCAACTAAGGATAGACTCCTATCTTGGAGATGGGTAGTGGATCCTATGTGTGTGGTAGTGTGGCTGAGTCTCATAGACATTTATTCTTCACTTGTTCATTCTCATCCTAAATTTGGTTTAGAGTCCTTGAAAAATTTGGTGTTCGTTGGTGTCCAGTAGAGTGGGATCAGGAGATAACCTGGGCAATCCATCAGTTGAAGAAAAAGGGTTTTCCTTCAGCGTTGTACAAGTTAGCCATGACTAGTTCTGAATATTACATATGGAATGCTAGGAATGAGTGCCTTTTTGGCAACAAACACCCTAATCTTGAAGGCACTATGGAACAACTTGTTCTTGACTAGTGATTACCCGTGCCTAAAGGCACGGCACAATATGCCAATAAAAAAAAAAGTACAACACTTTTTTATTACAACTTTAAAAAAATTATCCTTCCCTTCTAGTGATCTTAAAAAACTCAAATGAAATTTTTTTTATAATTTTTTTTAAAAAATTCTCTTCAAATAGTATAAACTGAACTAATTTCTTCTAAGAATAGTTTCATAACAAATAATACCACACTCATTGAAAAAGTAGGAGCACATACCCAAATGAAATTTGTAATTAACTTATGCACAACCATTCGTTAACAGCTATCACGATCAACCAATACTTATATCACACCCGTATCCAATATAGTTCAACCGGAAACTAATCCAAAAAAAAAAAATGAATAGTTTTAAAACTCCACTTCCCGTAAGTTAACGAATGCTATTTTTTTTTTTACATTGAAAATGACTCTTGCAACGGAATGCTAAAACTTGAGTTTTTTTCCTCTTCAAATTAGAGAAATGCTACAGGCTTACAACTGAGACAAATTATCAAACACTACTACTTTCAATCATGCGTCCAAGAAATAGGTGAAACAACTTGTTACCAAAAAAAATTAAGTTTATTTTTTTGTATGACTAAAGTTTCTATAATGTTTTTCTATTGTTACCTCAGTTGATGGAAGAAATGAATTGAATAGAGTTTTCTGATGGATGGGTGGACAATGCACAACACCCCAATGATAGAGTTAAAGATTGACGATAGGGAGAAGAAAACGTTGTGATAATAAAAGGCTCGTTGTTAAATAAAGAAAAAAAAATGTTCTTCCGTAGAAATGGCAACATTGCCAAAGAAGTAAGGAAAGAGAGAGGGAGAGAATAAAGAAGTTGATTGGACGGTTATAATCTATTGAAAATTTGATCTGACGGCTGGAGAGGTGCTCTTGTTTGTATGTGTGAACAAAAACCGCTCTGTTTTATAATATAGATGTTTGGGATAGAGTCTGTTCTTGGCAAAAAGTGTGCAGCAATAGTGTTAATCAAGACCTTTGTAAAGCCTGGAATATTTCTAGGAAAATTTTGTTTTGAGCTATATGTATAGCCCAGGTTTTTGTTTTTTTGTGTTGTTTAGGTTAGTTTTTTTTTTTTTTTTTTTTTTGTGATATGGTCAGGGGTATGCCCCTTTGTTTCCTTTTGTATCTTTTCTCCTTTTTTGGTAAGTAATCTCTTTTACAAAAAAAATAAAAAAAATTCGGGATGGAGGGAATTAATATATTACAGCCAGTAGTCACAAGAGAAAATTCCAATACCATACAACATATATACATCATGACATAAAGTTTTCAACAATACCAAAACTATGCAGCATTTAATAAACTTAACAATCACTTAAAGATAACCCTTCTCGCATTTTTAACCAAATTTATCTGCTTGTTTCAATGGATAGCATAGATAATTCAGTCAAGAGTTCTTGTGGCGTGCATGGTTGAGCAAAGATGACTCTCTTATTTGATGGGTCAATTTGAATTAGTTTTAAATTTTATGGTGAACGTATATACTTTGTCTGTCCCCTTTTAAGTGTTCAATTTCGTAATTCTAACTTATTAAGAAGATATCATTATTACATAGTATTACAAAATGCCCAAAAAGCCACTTAAGCTAAGGAGAACAAATATGTCAACCATCTTATCAAACTGTGAGTTTTTGTTATTTCTTATATTTATAGTCTTTTTTTTTTTTAACTATATGGATCGAAGACCCCATAAGCTATGAGATCTAGCAAACCATGTATGTTAGAATGATATCTAATTCATTCGTCTTCTAG
>BPLS01025320.1:70613-88290 GCA_019656275.1 Rhododendron kiyosumense | reverse complement strand
AACAATATTTGATTATTTTTTATCTACTTCAGAACGCCAATTCAAGTTCAACTCCACTAAAATCAAAATTCTTTGGACTGCGCCCCAAGCGGAAGCTTGTGAGAAATAGCTGTGGAAGGGTGTGGACGTGGGACCAAAGGTTGCAATCAGTGCACAGGATCGGTTTTGAATTACCCAACAATATTTGATTATTTTTTATCTACTTCAGAACGCCAATTCAAGTTCAACTCCACTAAAAACAAAATTCCTTGGACCGTGCCCCAAGCGGAAGCTTGTGCGAAATAGCTGTGGAAGGGTGTGGACATGGGACCAAAGGTTGCAGTCAGTGCACGGGATCGGTTTTGGATTACCCAACAGAAAAAAACAGAAAAAGATCGAAGATCTATTCTCGAATAGAATATTTAAATGAGACAAACGCGCACTAGAAACATGAACTCGATCACAAAACAAGAACAATTCTACATATATTCAACATATAAATAGACATCTTTATGAGAATATATATTAAGGAAGAACAATTTATAAACCCTACTATAACTGACCCGAACACCTAATTATATACGTAGTTATAACTGACCCGAACACCTGAAAACAATACATGTTGCCCTTAACTATAACTGGCCCGAACACCTGCGAACAATACATGTCCCACTCAGCTACTTGTGCTAACATAAATATTATTACAAGTATAAACTGAGCAAAATGACTCAAGAGCCGTCATCAATATGATCAAGATAACTGCAACAATCGTAAGAAACCTCCAAGACCCATACACGTACTTCTTCATGGACGTGTAAACCTTAACCTTCTTCGAGCTGAAGAAGTAGTTGTTGGCATCTCCAATGGCCTTGTCGATATACGACACGTTCGTGAGCCGGACGGATTTGCTCATCCCGTTGAAGAGCTCCGAAACTTCGGCATCGCTCTTCAGACTGTTCACGATGATCTTCTTTTCCCTCAGCAGCGTTGCGTCTCCAGCCGTGTCTATGATCCCGTTCATTAGCTCCGTGTACCGTGCGAAAACAAGGGATTCCGATGCTATCGAGGCTTCGTAGGCCACCAAGTTTCGCATTACCACTTCGGAGTTGACGTTCAGGGTGATGACGGGGAGGTAGAATTTCCCCGTCGTCTTGTCGAATCTAATGCTCGTGATGTCGCCGGAAGTGGGTAAGAACTCCACTCCGACGTCGCGGAGGTTTGAAACCGAAGGAATCATGATCTCCTCTACTTTAGGAGTTTTGTTTTCCTCGTCACCTTCGGGGGTGCTAGTTTCGTTACCTTTCGAAATCCCAAGTAGACCAGTGATGTACTTCCATGGAAGGCCTATTACCACCCTAATGGGTTTGGTAAACTTACTGAAGATAGTTAGTTTCGAAAACAAGTTCCAAAACTCAACAAAAATCGTAGTCGAATTACCGGAATCCGCGTTCTGCTTTCCGTCTATGTTGAAAGCCGCACCTTGTTCTCCATCGCCATTGCCGGGGCTGTTGGGCCCCGGCAATTCAGGCACGATCAAGTGGTACAAGAGGTCCAACAAATGCGAATGATCGGAAATTCGGGAGATCAAAGGGAGATCCTCCCTCAACTTGAGAGGCGAAAGCGCTTGGCAGAAACCCGTCAAGATCGAGGGCAGCAGATTGTTACGCACGTCAGGCCTGGAAGTTTGGATGGTCAAGATCTTGCTCAGAACGAAGATCGGAATTTGGTTTTCGAGCATCACTATGTCGCCGAGGATTTCGCTTTGCGCCAGATTTTTCCCGGAAGCGTCAGCTAAAAGAGCGGTCGTTGTACAAGAGGTACGGCGATCTTTTTTGTTCACGTAGCAATTGAGAAAATCGAGCAAGAACAACCCATCGATGGCCATGATCCAGGCTAGGGTATCGCCATCGATGTCCAAGAACTTATGGTAACAAGCTCGGACACTATACTCAACCTCGCTGAGGATATCAACAAGTTGCTTGAATTCGAGGCTTCTAAACTCCTTCTGAACTCTAGTCGCCGCGGCAACTTTGTACCTCTCCATCTCATAAAGCTCGGGCCTAAATCGATGATACGGCCCCAGACCTATGAGTTGAGGGGTATACGCTTCTGGCTTGAAAGCGCTTATGGTTGTGGGCACACGAAAAATCGAAACAGGAATATCGATTATCTCGACCTTGACTTCTTCAGTAATGATTTTGCTTATTTCGCTCACCCATCGTTGTTCACTGGATTTTGATTCAAAAATTGAGTTTGAGGCCATTTTTGTGAGGTGAAGCTAGTAGCTTATGACTTACAAGGATGAGATATACATTTATTAGGTATTGGGGCTTGTTTATATAGGGGTCATTCAATGGCACCCTTGATTTTTTTGGACTTAAATTCATTAATGCTAATGATTTCAACCCATGCTTACATTTATCATGTTTTAATGTTGTACCAAGACTGGTTCAATTATGTACGTTAGCCGCCATTCCAAGACCAGAATACCCCTTGTGTAAGACTGGTTCAACTAGATTCGGCAGTGGAATCTAGCATACAAAAATGTTAGGGTACAGAAAAAGAATAAATGAAAGTGTGCATAAAACTAGAATGAACGACGGTTCAGCTAGCTTCCAATCGAGTGCCAAAAATGTTGGGGTACAAGAAAAGAACACATGAAAGTGTCCAAAAAACTGGAATGAATGGTTCAGATTCACGTATCGTACTATTCCTCGTCTACAGTTTTGATTTCAATGTGAATCTGAATCATTCATTCCAATTTCGTGGACACTTTCATGTTTTCTTTTTTTTTTACTGTACCATCCCTCATCTAGTGTTTTGATTTCGTAAATGTTTTGATTACTCATTGTTTTTTCTTCATAACTCTCTTTAAATGTGTTTGGTACGTGGAATATTCATGCATGCATATGTGGACTTTAGAATATTCACTGATGAGTAGTTGCTTATACTACTTTTCTTACCACGTTTCTGAAAAGTACTTAATTTCTACAGTTGAATCGACGAAGAAAATGAATGTGCACCACCCACAAAGTCTTGCGATAAGTCTTGGGATAAGTTGGAAATTAAGACTAGTGGCTGATATGGAAAATTGGCTAGCTAGTGTGAAAACAATTACTTCATTTTTATGGGTAATATATATGTATGTTTTGTCAAGTATAAATAGAAAATATCTATCTTATTCTTGTAGGATATCATGCCTTAGATTCAAGGCTTGAATTTCAAATTACGCGTAAGGAAAATTTGAAAATTCAACAATCATGTGAATATGGGGGATTTCAAGTTTTAAGTATCGGCCTCTACTCAGAAAAATCCTGGCTCCATCAGTGAGACTAAATACTCTTGTTTTTGTGACATTATCCTAGATAGGTTTTTGTATATTAATTTCATCTCAAATTCCCACTTTCTTTTTTTATAATTTGGTACCGATGAAAAATTATCAACGAATTAAACCTATAAAATGAGGCTAATATTGGATATCTTCACCAAATCTGATGTAGGGCATGAAAAAATACTGGATGGAAACTTGAGGAAAATTTGTGAGGAGGCCATTAGATAGAAATAATAAAACTGGGTTTGGAATAGTATGTGTGTGTGTATATATAAGGCCCCGTTCCGCTAATGTGTTTATTTTTTTAAGTACTTATTTTTTATTTAATTTACAAATCAAGTCATTCTCTCACAACACATTACCTTTAATTTAAAACATAAATACTTATTTTCACTTTTTTGAGTGAACGACATTATTTGAGTCTTTTGAATTAATACATGGGATAGGGATGCTCCTAAGTCAATTTCAGTTCACCAAAATGGATAGGTGATTAGGTGAGAGATTAGAGCAAGCTGGGAGAAACTATGTCAACTACAACAATTTTATAACCACACACAAACACATACATACACGGTGTGTGTGGGGTGGGGTCCACTCCCTTTGTGAGTGTGTATGTAAGTATTTGTGTATTTGTGTGTGGCTGTAACATTGTTGTTTTGCTTTTCGGATCTTAGCCGTCCACGTGGTGGAAAAGACTGACGTGTCTGAAAAGTTGGCAAGTTAGAAGACCAAAAAAAAAAAAGGGAAAAAAGTCAAGAGCAAAACAAGTTGGGGTTAATGAAACGGAGAGTCCAATAGTATAGATTCTGTAGTGCGGCATCGAAGCTATCTATTTCGGAAACCAATTGTTTAGATATGTTTGTTAATTCTACCAATAAGACTTAACTTTGATCGGTAAGTGCTTCAAGGAATTTGAACTATCGATTGCGGAAATAGATAGTCAAATGCCGCACTACAAGGTCTACTCCACAGAATTTGAACCATCTAGTGCGGAAACGGATGTTGAGATGCCGCACTACATGTTTTGGTGTGGGCCACAAGAGCGGTACCAAATCAAGGCAAACTATGAATTTTAGATACGTCATCAAAATACCAGAGGATTCAAGGTTGGCTAGTGAGACAATGGGGGTAAGCTTCATCATCGAGAGAAAAACAGCCCGGATCACCAGTTGAAGCCCCTAAATGACCGCTCAATAATAAAGGAGGTTGGAATGCAGCCACACTCCTATACACCTCTATAGTGAGGTTGTGCACTACAGCATCTCTAGATCCTGAGTAAATGGCATGTAACATGAAATTTAACTCGTTTACGTCAAGTTACAATATACTCTATCCCCCTAGCTTCCATCTGACTGGTCTGGAGGACGACTAAGAAGATTAGTACTACACGTGTGAATTTAGTGTGAATTTTACTAGTAGATAACCATCAAAGTAGGATATGGCCTGGTCCACCTGGACCATTGTGGGACCAACCCAAATTGATCTTTTGGTAATTCAAATTGTTCATTCTTGGGAATCGTTGAGACCCCGCCGCAACCAACCCACCCACCCACCCACCACGGAATTTGGATGAATCAAATTCTTATTTACCTTCGAGTGGGAATCTAGAACAAACATGTAGACAAGGGCCCCTAATGACCACTTGGAATACCAATAGGTCCAATACCATCATTACATCTAGAGCAATGTTAACTGTAATTAGTGAGATTTGAATCATAGGATTGTTTTTTATCTTAGGTTAGGAGCAAATGCAGCGTGTGCACAATCTAATCCCTCTTTTTGAAGGCACAAATAACCGTTTTTGTGGCACGCGTACGCATAAGTAGAACAAAAGAATATTAAATGCGAATATCCAATAAATTTCACAACCCTAACACAGTGGCGGGAGGAGAAGGTCATGATACTAGTTCTCTATCCTGATCTCTCTTTCTTGGGTTTTTTTTTTCTCGTATCTCTTCAAATGAATGACTTATCATCTTATCGGTGAGAGTTTTGTCTCTTCCTTTTGTCAAAATTTTTAGTTTTGTTTTTGGGTGAATATTACGTCTATAGATCGATCGGGTTCTTTTAGATGATGTTGCTTTACAATGGCATCCGTGTCAACAGTGCTATGCTACCACCGTATGATGTCTTTGGTTGAGCAACTATGGTGGCTTGTCAGATTTGTAGTCTTGGGAGTTCATTGGCGCATTTATACTTGGTTGGATTCATTTGATCGTTTTGGTATTTGTTTTTTTTTTTTTTTTTTGCTAGCACTTTATCTTCTTTTTTTTTTTGAAATTGCTACAAAATATGAAATTTCAGCAGAATGCGCTTTAGATGATCACTGGATTGGAGTGAAGACATCAACTGCCCTGCACTTTCCTAATTTTGTATCTGTTAGACGATTAGTTTTGCTTTATCTAAGATATTTGTAATGAATTCCGTATTTTAAGTGTCATTAAACTTTCATCAATACATGCAACTTCTCACTTTCGTCAAAAAAGAAAAAAGGAGTAGATTGTTCAAGCAAAGTTCAGGTAGACAATACATTGGTACACAAATGATTTCAAAATATTTGGGCCTTAATTATAAAAAACCATATATGTTCACTTTCCACTTTTTAAAGACAAATCAGACTTAAACTTTGGGATTATTAGGCTCCGTTTGTTTAGACATAAAATATTTTTCGGTAAAATATTTTACCTATTTTTCAGTGTTTGGTTTTGTAAAAAATGAGGAAAACATTTTACATGTAAAACATTTTTCATTAATTGGATGAAAATGATTTACCCTTAAATCTTCGGTAAGTTATTTTCCGAAATGAACTTACAGTCTTCTACTGCAATTCTCATTGTTTAGTTTCATCGATAGTCAGTCCTGACCCACGTTCAATTCCAATATTCTCAAATCTCTTCACCGTTTAAGCCCCTACTTTCTCTCTACACTATTTTGTCGATTTCTGAAAATCTTTTTTAAGTGCCAACCAAACACCGAAAAATAAAAGTTTGAAATTTATTTTTTAAAAAAACATTTTACATCGAAACAAATGGAACCTTAATGTCTCATCAACCGAGGTTTTTTTGGCATGAATGTTCTTTTGACGAATCCTAGGTACACTACGGGCAATGTGGTTTGTCGAGAGACAAGCTTGTTCCTTAAATAAACCTAATGGAATTCCACACAAAACCTAATTTTTAGTCTTTATAATTGAGGCCCAAATCCAATACAGTTGTGGTGTTGTTTGTTTACTTTGGTGGGCTAATGGATTAATAGGGGCAAAGTATTCCTTCCGTGGGCTCTATTAGATTGGTGGTTCGGATTCAGGTCCTTAATTGAAATGTAAATTTATAAAATTTAATCCAGTACAATCCCAGTCCAAACACCAAAATTAGTATTCTAACTTGTTGAAGGTTGGTTGATGGATTCAATTTGATGATTCCAACTTTTTCGGTTTGACAATAGGTTTTTTTTTATAGCTTAGGGTTTTAGGCTAGCTTAAGTGCACATCGACTAATTCTGGGGACCAATCCTCCAGTCCATTTGCAGGGTCCCAATCAAAATCAGGACAAAACTCTATACGGACCGGTCCCAAAGGGTTTGACAAGAGGTAGCGAAGAGCTCAAACGGATTGCAAGTTACCTTAATTGTTTTACTACTTAAATTGATTGCACAAACTTGTTGGTGAAGGTGAACTTTTCACCCTCTCATTTGATCGGTGAAGTTAAACTGAATTCAGCAGATGATTTGTGCTATGTAAAACCAAATTTCTTCCAATCCACCAAATAACTTTGTTTTTGCTTGCCAATGAGGATTTGTTCAGCAGCATGGGAGCGGGAGTCTAAAAGTGTCTAGCCATCCAGGCAAGAAGTCTTAGATTCGAGTATATGGAGCTTAATGAGGGTGAGCCTACGTTGTAATCTAACTACTAATCACAAACGCTACAATTTAAGAACTCCTACTCGCAACAACTTTCATCGCTTGAGTTCGCTAACCTCTCTTTACCACCAATTAAGTTTAGCCAAATCCGTGTTTATCAGCCAGTATATATCCCTTCACTTCTTTCTTAACTCTTCCAAATTTTGAGTAAAAGTGTCACAAATCCCATTAAGATAGACTAGGGTTATTACCACCAAATTTAAATAGAAGACATGGTACAAATCCAACCTTTTGGGTTGGCCTAATAATAAGGCATGTCATGACTTTAAGGGTTTCCTTTATTCTAGATCTTAGGTTTGAAATTTCATGCATGTACTATTATCAACTCTTGTGGGATTAGTTCATACAAGACTTTGTTCTAGCTATAATTTAGCGTCCACCAAGAAACTGCAGGATTGGTCCTTCCGGGATAATCGAGCTGGGCATAAATAAGCTCGGACACTGAGATGGAAAATAAATTATATTTGTGATCCAGTCCAGATCTTGTCAATATAAACCAACCAATAGATGAGTTCCACCAAAACGCCATGCAAAATAATTGATGGATGAGTGCATAGTTTAACCAAATAATCATCGTAAGCACCACGACATATATACTTAATATATAAAATGTAGGAAATGTTTGACCCCTAATATGACACAAAACTGTAATCAAAGAGAAGATTCCCATACATTTTTTTTCCTCTACTCAATCAATACATTTTGAGAAGTATACATTATCTAGCAAACATGGTATACGGAGACCTTGGGGTTTGGCCCAATAATCGTGTAGTGCTGCTCATTTGGAACGAGAGGTCTTGAGTTCTACTCCTCTGGATAGGGTTGGCTCTAGCTCATAGCTAGTAATCTAACAAATATCAACATTCTAACATCATATGTCTGGCTAAAACAAGAAAAGTACAAGGAACTGATAACATTGAAGCAGATAACAAGTCCCATAAACACACATGTTATTCTTTTGAGCTAAGAAAAATAAAAATAATACGAATAAGTTAGCTCAGACACCAGGTTATAAAAAAAAAGTTATTGAAGTGGAACTCAATGTGAAACTCATACAAAATGGACAACGTCCACTTTTTTTTTTTTTTTGGAATGAGCGAACAAAGTTCACTTCAAAAAAAAAAATTCTTATTTTGTATACAAGATTTTGTTTGTACGAAAGTACATTTGCTGTAATCCACCGTCAATTTCATCGGACCACACTTCAAATTTTCTTAGGTTTTCAATCCAACTTTAATTCGCAAATGGACTATGGCAACTTGCAAGTAACTTCATATGCCAAAACTGATGCTTCCTGTCAAGTCTCCTTAATTTCTTTTTTGTGATCGGATTGTTCGGGCCAGTTTTGAGCACACTTTAATTAATTCCAAAGTCCTAAAGTAAACGATCGGGCAAACCTTCCGGTTGCTCAGCTAAATCTCCTTAATTACCCTCTTGTAACCAATAATGGACTTCATATGTAGGGGTATACTGGTAATTGCGCGACAATCGACCCCTTGACGAAAAGGGCCATGAATATGTCCTTATTTCTAGAAAAAAATCCCCATTTTGACTAAGTTGTAAAATATTCAAAATAAAGGTAGTTAACGAAAGTTCAGACCAAGAAAATGGCTATATAAACCCCAAAACTTACCACTTCAAATCGGTTTGCTTCAAACAAAACAAAACAAAAACTCTTTCATGGCTACTGAAAACAGAGCGTCCAAATCGAAGTCTCAAACAACGATCCGGACGTGTTTGTGTTCACCCTCAACCCACCCGGGCTCATTCCGGTGCAGGCTGCACCGGAATGTCCACAGGGCATCTGGTCGAACGACTCGTCACTCTGCATCATCGAGCAATTGGGAATCGGGCTTGATCGCGAAAGCCCAATCGTTGAGAGCCTTTCTCCTCCAAATCATCAAACCATCGAGCCACGATCTCCAGAGGAGGAGGAATTTCCAGCCCAGGCCTACCAGATTTTGCTTGATGAATGGAAACAGAGATGGAGTTGCAGTTTCATGATCTTATAAATTCCCAGTTCGGTTTTCGAAGCCATGCTCTGTATACTATTTCTTTTCTTTCTCTCTCTCTCTCTCTCTCTTTTAAAAAAAAAATAGAAAATCCTTCACTCTTGCAGTGATATACTGATATGTGGGTATGAAAATATGTAGAGATGCTTGCTTAGGACAGAGTAGAATTTTGATGCTTGAAAGGAATCCATTGAGTTGTAATATTGCATTTTGTAGTTCTAGATAGAATTGAGCAAGAAATAGAAGTCTGCTTCTTAGAGAAAATATAAGACAAAACTTAAACTTTTGCATCATGAATTCTGTATCATTCAGAATGTTACCTTCGACATTCTTTGGCACAATGGAGAGAATTAATCTTCTTACACTGTCTATGATTATTTTTGGTAAGAATCGACACCGTGACCTCTCCAGCTCTCTTTGCAGTTGGACCGCAGATTTGTCGTTTTATCGTAGCCGTTTATCTTTACATTCAACGGTTCAGATTTTATACAAACTCTTCTATGGAAGAGTTAAGAGTTTTGTTAAAATCTAAATTGTTAAAAACACTTTTGGATGACAAGGATCACGCGGACAACACTTTGCAGTCCAACAACAAACTGCAGAGACGCCAGATTCTAGAACTTTATGATATATTCGAATATTAGATTTAATTGTGGAAGCACATAATATAGTACAAATATTATATATTCGAAAAAGCTATACTTTTTGTTTAATAAGTAAATGATTAGAAAGTGAAAGGTATTGGTGAATTGTTGTAAGCCTAAGTAAATTCATTCTTCCCTCACATTTTGCTTTCCAAATTCAAGATTCCAAAAATCGCCTGAATAATCCTAAGTTAGATGAATTAAATTCTTCTTTACCTTCAAGTGGGAATCTAGAACAAACCTTTAGACCCATTTGACTAATGACCACTTGGTATACCGTTACCATCATCTCTATAACAAAAGATAGAGAATAAATTTTTTTTGCTTGGCGAAAATCAATAGTGTTGATTGTAGTAGGTGAGATTTGAACTCGAGACTGTTTTTATTTTCTTGGGCTAGGAATAACAAATGCAGTGAGTGCACAATCTGATCTCTCTTTTTGAAGGTTACAAATAATCATTTTCGTGGGATTCGGGGATGGTGCTGCCCTTTTGAAGGGTAGAGTGTTTAATTTCAACCGTCCAAAAGTATTTTGAATGGTTCAAATTTAAAAAAAAAAAAAAAACTCTTTTAAGAAATAGTTGAACTTTTTCCTGAAAAGAATTCTCTTAAAATTCAGACCATTGGTTACCAAGACAGACAATTTGAATGAAGCGTTTGGGCTACAACACCATCCCGAGTCCTTTTCGTGGCATAAGTAGAGGAGGAGAATAATAAATAAACGCGGATTATTTAGTTGAATGCCCAACAAATTTCCAAGGTCAAGAAGGAGACTCATTAAATCATAAAAATCAAACTGATAGATTTTAATAATTTAAACCAGCTTTGACCCTTGACCTTGGAGAAGAATCAAGGAATCAAATTGAGCCACCAAACAATATTGGGCCCCAAAAATTTTCATTAACTTATTGGTTCCCTGCCATGTGGAGGAATATTAATAAGACTTGGAAATCAGTAGAGTCGTAGTTTTCAAAACCAACTACTTTTCTGGTTTTCTTAACCGACATTGGCTACAGCCTAGCCAAGGACCACACTACAAGTGGCTGCTTGTGGCTGGCTTCCCCTTGGGCCCTCATGACCAAATCAACCTCTCTAAATGAGACCCTAAGTTTTTTCGTAAATTTTTGTTTAGTTTTGGACATAATTTTGGAAATTGATCATTCGTCGTCCCAATAAGAAGAATCAAAAAAATATAAAATAGTTTGTTGAAGTTGAAATATTGTATGTATGCTCCTTTGTTTTGCAAGATTTTGCAGTCAATTATAAAAGCAAGATATTTCACATCTGCACAAATCTGGTAACGACTAAATCCAGCCAAACAACGGATCTAATTCAAGAAACTGTCCCATGTACAACACAGAAAAATAAGTAACCATGAAATCCCTTACAGAAGTAGAAGTCCTGGACAAAATTTGACCCAGAACGAGTCATTTCTTGCAATCATATTGTTAACAATTCAGTCATTGGTGGTCAAGGAGACCTGGGCGGCGGCAGGCTCAATCATTTGGAGGGATCTGGTTATGTCGCAACGATACGGTTTTTAACAAGAAGGAGTGGCATCCAGATGAGCTAGGCATGCAGAGTAGCTATATATATCCGATGCAGTGGATTTTCTGGGAGCTAAACACCAGACCAATTATACGGAGAGGAACTCCGGGTGTGGTGATTCTGGAGTCCGTTCAAAGATGGAGAAAGCCCACAGTTTCGGTAATTGGGTCAAAGTTAGAGGTGTCAAACGGGCCGGACTGGCACGGGCATGGCACGACACGTTTAATTGTGGCACAAGACAGCACGGGCACGGTTTTAGACGGACCGGGCACGGCACGGAAGTGGGTCGGGCATATATGACACGGTCTTAGATGGGCACGGCACGGTTCTAGACGGACACGGCATAAAAGGGCATGGGCACGGGATACGGCACAAAAAATACTAATTTTTAATTTAATAAGTAAATTGACCCACTACGTTATTAATCACTACTACATAAGCATCACTAATTACAATACATACTTAAACCAGCACAACACGGGCACGACATGATTAAAAAGTGACACGACTAGGCATGATTAAGTAAACGGATTGACACGGCACGTCACGAATAGTAAATGGCGCGGCACGATTAAGTAAATAGCCTGACACGACACAACATGAAGCACGATAAACATGAAACTAAACATGCAAGTCGGGCTGCCAAGCCATGGCACGTTTGACCACTCTAGTCAAAGTAAATTTTGATGGGGGACTAGACGTTAGTAAGAAGACAGGAGGGCTGGGGCATTGTGATTCGGAATGACAATGGGGCTTTCAGAGCAGCCAGAGATCGTCCTGTCCACTTAAGCAACATCACGGAACCTTCGATAGCTGAAGGCAATGGTGGATAGCTGAAGGCAATGGTGGCTAGAGAAAGTTTGGTATTTGCTCAAGAGCTTGGATTGCAACGTCAGATCCAATTAGAAGGGGGACTGTCAACAAATCGATCATTACATTGATTCAGAGAAATAAAGATGTTAATTCCAATGTGGGAGTTTTGATTGCTGACATGAAGCAATTTTTAGGAAGTTTTTTGAGAGTTTGGATGACAATAAAAATTATACTATATGGTATAGATAAATATATACTAACAAATCCGCTACTCAATATTTAAAATTTTTCTATGTTATGCGTATCACATAAAAAATTCCTCAAGATTTCTATGATAGCGAAGTACTAGTAATTTTACAATGTTTGATTATATTCACAATCCATGACTCATTACACATGGATATGTGGTCAAAAGTAAGAAAAAGATTTGCCGACGAGCGCACCTATCATTTGTTGATGAACGAACAGGGTTTGGTGTATGCACCTATCATTCTCGAGGATGGGTTAATTTGTCGACCAACGCACCTATTTTCTCGGGCATTGCACAGTTTTCAAGAGACATGAGAATATCCGATCAGCTTTTTTGTTGGTATCTTGCCTAGATTTTTGAATTTTTCCTTTGTTGCATGTTTTGTTTTAAAAACGAAAGTGTGGCTTATGGAGGTAGGTTAAGCTTTTGCGAGTAGCAGTAGTAAAAAAGTCTTCAAATTCTTTGAACCCTTCTCATTGTATTTTTTTTCCTATTTTTTAAATTTTATTATTCGTTCTAGCTTCATGATTAATGAAATTTTCTTCACCGTTAAAAATAAAGTTAGAAAAATAAAGATGGAACAATCCAAAAACCAAACCAAAGTGAAATTAGTTATTCAATTGTTAAATACTATGCCATTATAATTAATTAACTGCACACATAAGAGTATCCACAATACTATAATCAAAGGTAAAAAGTTTTTAAAGTTAACAATGTTGATGCAAATATGGCTCACAATGCTATAATCAAACTTAACAATCTACTTAGAAATAATCAAATTTTGAGCTTTGGATAACCAAAACTATCAATCTTTTGACAATAATCAAATTTAATAGACCTTACATATTCTCAATCAAATACATCAATCACTATACAAAAATGTTCTATCTTTCTTCCCTTTTCCCCTCTCTTTCTTTTTGAACAATATTTTCGGAAAAAAAATATTTTAATAATTTTTTTTAGAAAACAGTTTTTTTAAAATAGTTTTTTTTCCAAAAAAAAGTTTAAAAAACTATTTTCCATTTCTAGTAAATAGTTTTTATTAGTTTCAAAACTATTTTTAGATAAATTATTTTCTACTATTCACGATTTTTAGTTTTTTATAATTTGAAAAGATGATGTGACAAATTTTGATTATCCAATTTTGATTATACTATTGTAGATATCTATATTGCTAATCTTAACAATCTCTTAAATGAATAATCAAAAGCTGATGTGGCAATTTTTGATTATAGTATTGTGGATACCCTAATAAACAGGAGTCTAGAAAGAGCTAAAGCTACTTTAATTCCAAATTAAGCAGTCTTAGGAACATTAAACAAATCAGCTGATTAATTGGAACATTAGCCTATTGTATTAAAGATACATTTTTTTATTGAAAGAAGGTTCTAAAGAATGAGGTAGTAAAAGCACTCACTTTCAATTAAGCTGTACTTCTAGAATTGAATCCAGTATTTGAATCTTTGTATTTGTAGAGATGGCACTCAGCAGCATTCTCTTGTCATCCTTTTTTTAAAGACCTTGTTTGTGGTCTTTAAAGTCAAGATTTTTGTGATTTTTTTTTTCAAAATATTTGTAACGATCCTCACTAGCTGACTTGCTAAACTCTTAGCCTAACCATATAACTCAAAAGATTAACCTCAAGTTATACAGTAATTGCTCACATTTCCTTATAAATCATTCAAGATTTTCCAAATTGGCCGATGTGGGACAGCTTGGGTTCTCACAATATCCCCCACTTGGACCGCAACATCCCCATTGTGCCCCAAGATCCATCACTTCCACCCACTAAGTGTTGTGAGACGAGTACTCGCTTAAGCACGACAAGCACCTCAGGCTCATCCTATGAGACCCGCCCAAGCACGACAAGCTCCTCACTTATCGGGCTCACCCAAACATGATTCAAATGTGTAAATTATAATCATCAGATAGACAGTGAGATTTGAACACATGATCTATTGTCTTCTCTAATACCATAGTAGATTATTAACTACCAATTCCAGGGCCGGCCCTGGGCTAAAGGCCGAGGTGCCGGCACTTTAGGCCTCCGAAATTTCAGAAAAATGAGGGCCTCATTTTTCATTAAAAAAAATCAAATATATTATATTTATATAAATATTTTGTGTTTCAACACAATGTCAATTCTAGCACAAATGGTCTCATTGAGGTATGTGAAATTGGGATGAGAGATTGCTGGTTCAACTCTTAGAGAGGTTTTGTTTTGACAAAGGTTTTTTCCCCCTTTTTTTCCTTTCGGATCTAGGAATAAATAATATACAGCTCTTACACCTTTTGCATTCTTATGGTTAAAGTTAATAACACGATTAGTTAAAAAAATGTAGTGTATGAGTGGTATTTCGTTATGTTTGATTTTTTTTCTAATAGTATAAAATATTTTAAAATTTTATTTTAGTTAAATTACGAAACTAAAATACCATATATGTTCAATATTTTTACCTTATATTAACCACCTATATTGATTTTTTATTTTTATAGAAAACCTAAGGCCTCAATTTTAAAAGTCTCTTTAATCCTTCAAATTCTCAGGACTGACCTGACCAATTCATCTAAAAGCTTAAGAAATGGTCAACTTCATCATTTACATTAATTCTCAACATCATTGGCCGCAAGACACCAGTTCAATTAGAAATTAGATCGATCGATGAACTCATTCAAATACTTAATGACAGATCCAATTCAAGCATTAAATTTGCCCATTAATGAGTTATTCTTCGGCTCAATTCCATGGTTAGAACCATTCATAATTTAGACTTCGTCAAAATCATCAACTACATTAAAAATCATGTTGAATTATTAATATCAACCCAAATTGGCAAGGTTTATGTTAATTTTTTTTTTGATCCGCAAGGTTTATGTTAATTGATATAGTACCAACATGAATTTTTGTATAATTGATGACTCCACGAGCTCTGAAAACTGAAAAGTAAGCCCAAAAGTCCCACAAATTTATAAAATGTCCAACCCTGTTAGAAATTGGAGAGCTAGCTTAAAAGTTCTATTTCAATTCCGACTTTCCAATATCAAAACTATGGAAAAACTATAGTACACACCATTTATTTAAGTGTGTACTATATGCACCTTTCAAAATGTTATGAATTATAAAAAAAATGTTACGAATCGTATAGAGGTTACGATATACCCCAAAATGTTATGAATTATAATGAAAATATTACGAATCATACTGCTGAAAAGTTATGAATTCTAGGACAAAAGTTACGGAACACGTTAAAATATTATGAATAAACTATAAAATAAGTGTATATAGTACACCATTTTAAATGGTGTGTATTGTAGATTTTCCCTCAAAACTATGGAATATTTTAAAAAATGCACAATAGGAAAAGAATCTCCGACAAAGTTGGAACTAGAAGGTCTCGAACACATGCTTTGATTTTTCTCTCCGAACCTTTTTTCAAACACTAATGCTAACGCGGATAAAAAAAAAAAAAAACCCACTAATGCTAACAACACAGATAATGGAGTACATACTTCATGCACAAATTGTCTTCCGACACGTTTTGGGTCTCACAAACATGATCAAAACTGCTCATTTTGTTCAAAATATTTTACTTAGGGCCGCTATGAAAAATCATTTCAACTGGATATCGGTAGGGGCCTTTACAAAATATCCAACTTTGTCCGAGAATTCAAGTCAAATTCTGGAACAATGTTGGATGTTTCGTAAAGGCTCTTACCAATATTTGGCAGAACTTTTTTTTTTATTTTTATAGAAACCCTAAACAAATTATTTTAAACAAAATGAGCGGCTCCGATCATATTTGTGAGACTCAAAATGGATCCCAAAACGATCTGTGCATGGAGTATGTACTCCATTGTCTGTGCAGCTAGCACAACTCTTTTTCAATTGTCAAATTTGATATCCCAATACCATAAGGCCAATAGGTTAGAATGGTAGCGCATGAAGCTTCCCATCTAAACGCCAAGCGGTTGGTCTAGAGGTCGAGATTTCGAAATTTGCCCCCTCTTAAATGTTTCGGGTTTGAAATCTTTCGGATGCTATCAAGTATTAACTCTTTTGAGATCAATTCATGTAGAGTTTTGCTCTAATTTTAATTAGGGGATACGCGCAAATGGACGGTGGAATTGGTCTTTTAAATTAGTCAATGTGCGCTTAAGTTAGTTGGGACACTTGAGTTATTTACAAAAATGCAGCTTCCAATCTGAAATCATGTCTTTTCTTAAGATAGATTCTAATTAATTACGTTCTAATCTCCTCGCCGTGTAATAGATATCTTTACCTAATTTTATCATGCCAGCTTGCGAAGTGAAGATTTTTTGAACTCCGAGAGGTTTGGCCAAATGGTTGTAAGAAATTAATAAGTGCTTCTCAATGAGGTCACAAGTTTTACTTTCATGGAGGCCAAACATTCCAAAATTTGAGAGTACTGGAAGTTATGCCCGGTCGTTACTTTTAGGGCCTCCGAATTAGTCAAGCTGCAGACAAGCTAGTTCGGACATCCGGTATTTTAAAAAAAAAAATTTGGAGATTTTTTGCAATACATATCCAACTTTACGTAGAAGCTAGTGACCAATTAAGTGGAATCTTTAGAAGTAGACCCCACGTCAAGTTGATGATTTTGGCATACTAGAAAGCACTCTATCTCAATTCAAAAAAAAGAAAGCAATCTATCCCCCTTTGCCCATTGAGATCTAATTTTACAAAAGGTTACATATCGGTTTGAAGTCACCCTCTCAAAATTAGGGCTTTCGAAATTTAATCCCCAAGCTCTTTATTGTGGTTTGTTTCTACTTAGTTTTTGTTTTGATTTGTGTCATATGTAGTTGCTTTTCAGATCCCCTCCCCAAAAAGTTGCTTAAAAAATGGTGATTTTTCTTTTTTCTAAAAACCGACCACCGAATGAACAAACAGACCACTCCAAGCAACACATTGGACAGAAAGGTTACTTCCTCTGATCGTTCGGTGTTGGGGTGCAAAATTCAAAAATCGACTTGGCCTGTTCAGTGTAGAAAGTACGCAGAACCGACCAAAATGAACCAATTTCATCTTAGACTAAAAGCTAATGTTTCCAAATGGATAAGTACAACATCCCAAATTGAATGAAAATTAACGTTTGATGTTTAGGCAAATGCTTCACGACACCCTCCATGTTGTTCGGCAAAATCGTAATGCACATTTTTA
>BPLS01025320.1:48927-70603 GCA_019656275.1 Rhododendron kiyosumense | reverse complement strand
TAAAAAGTACCTAAAACAAAAAATACGATTGGAATATTCTATAAATGGAAGTGTATTTTTTCACGATTATTACAAAAACTTAAAAAGTACCTAAAACAAAAAATACGATTGGAATATTCTATAAATGGAAGTGTAATTTTTCACGATTATTACAAAAACTTAATTAGCACTAAGAATGAGTACGTACTAGTGTAATTTGTTAAGGGGATAGTACTGCAAATATGGAAACATCAAACTTGTCCATCAATAATGCCTTACTCCGATATTTAGGCTTCTCAAGTCCGATCCCGAGTTTGGTTGCCCACTAGTCCACTCTATAAAGTCATAAAAATATAAAGATATAAAAGAAAAAAAAAATCAAAGTTACATTGTGCTTTTAACTTGAATTATACTAAAAATCAAAATTCAAATGTAACTTCAATTATTTAGTGTTTTTTGAAGCAAATTCTTCGGTTAATTCATTGTACTTTAACTTATCCAGAACTCATTTTCAATTAAGATCACAACAATCCACTTAATCTCTCTCGTGACATGGTACTCCAAAAGTAAGTTCTCATTGGCTTCAACTTAGAAAAAGTCCTCACCACCGAAGCAACTTTGACCGGTATAGTTAACAAAATTCAATAAGTAATACATACCGTACGTTAACCACCATCTTCACAACAAGAACTTATAAAATTAAGGGTGTCAGCCGATTTTGTTACTTCTCTCTCAACAATATTATTTTTAAATGTTTAAATTCTTGGAATAATTCTGGAAATCATTTATTAAGTGTTTTCTTTTTTTGGCCATACGGAGCGCTAGCCTTATCGAATCATTAATTATAACAAATTGTTTTTAATTGACGCCTCAACGTTTGATTGCACTTAGCTATCTCGTATCCTAACTATATCGAACTTAAATTAATTTGTTGAGTCAATTAAATTGGTAACATAATTCCAAATTATCAACGAAAACCGTCCCACGCAATGTGCATGAATCTTAATTTAGCTAACCAAAATTGAATCATTTGTAGTTAATTTCCAACTATACTCAAACTAGACTCGAGAAGTATTTTTTTATTTTTTTTAAATATCTTCTGAGTAGTATTGTTAATTTGCCTCAATATTGATTAGGATGCATTTTCGATTAAAAAAAAGAGAGAAAAGATCAGGATGCATGAGGATGCTCTCAAAACCCATGATTGGTTGATCGATCTAAGCATCACGAAGTATCCCATAAGAAAAAAACCAACCATTGCTTCTACCTGTTTCAGGCTATTATTTTTACGAAACTGGATACAACAAATAAATAGCTGAGTCGACCTACAGATGATGTAGTCATAAATTGACAAAAGAGTCTAGCTGCTAAAAGCGAATTTAGTATCCTATTAATCCAGCCATTCATGAGAATTCCCCGAAAAGCGTCCAACTGCCATAACAGAATTTAATATCTCATTTAGTATTTTATTGAAAAAATGCTCTCATACGAATGTTCCAAGTGTGATAGCTTCTTATACTCATACACGGTATACTATTGAATTGATCATCGTGTCATTTTCTTGTTCAATTCGCCGTCATGATGAGATTTAGTATCCCATTAATCCGGAATTTCAATTTATTTCCCCAGAAGGCTTCAGCTCCCATAACATAACTAAGTAATTTGTTAAGTGTATATTCTATTAATCAAACGATTTCAATCAAAGAGTCCAGCTCCCATAACATAATTTAATTAGTACCATCTCAAGTATTCTATTAAACTACGATTTTTCAATCAAAGGGACAAATATAATATTCTTTAAGCCATGCTGACGTAATATTACTATCTTTTTTCAGTGGGAGAACAAAAAATATTCACTAATAAAAACAAAATTACAATAGTAGTGTTTGGTTGGGAGTTTAGTTTAGTTTAGTTTTGGTAATAGGAGGAGAGAGAAATAGAGTAATGATTGAAAACATGGGTAATGATTTGAGAGAGATGAGAAAGTGATAATTGAAAAAATATGGTAATGATTGGAAAAAAAAGTAGGATAATGATTGGAAAAAGAAGTAGGATAATGATTGGAAACAAAACTAAAACTAAAATTAAACGGTGAACCAAACAAAGCCGAATCAAGCTGTAAATGGTAGATTTTCCTCCACTTTCCCGCGTAACTCAACCCCAAGAAAACGAATCACCTTGTTCGGTTACCAGTTTAGTTTAGTTTTTCAATCATTATCTTATTTCTCTAATTATTACTTTTTCATCTCTCTCTATCTCTCTCAAATCATTGCCCTATTTCTCTCTCCGCCTACTACCAAAACTGAATTAAACTGTCGACCAAACAAAACAATTACGATAGATTTTTCCTCCACTTTCCCGCGAAACTCAACCCAAAGAAAACGTTATGGGAACATAGGGTGGGGTATAAAGGGCTATAGTTTCAGACGTAAAGAATGGGGTAATATTACCGTTGGTTTGACAATTGACTTTGGAAAGAGCCACCAATAATAGCCCACAGACTTTTATGCCAAACTTGTGTGCGTTGCGTGTGGGCTGCTGCTGCAGGAAGTGAGTACTGGTCTTTGCACGCAGGAATCTTCTTAGCTTAACCCGTAGCAATAAAGCTATTGGTACCGATGGATACCATACCGAAAATGGACCGACGGCCGCGTCGGGCCAACTCTGGCCACCAGATGGCCGATTTAAATCGTTTAAAAATTCTAAAAAAGAAATTGAGGAGTTCTCTGCGAGAATTAATGACATTCGATGTGTGTAGATAATTGATCAAAACACCCCATTTTTTATATATACATATATATATATATACAAAAAAAAAGAGTGTTTGGATCGAGAACCTATGCACATCGGATGTCGTTGATTCTTGCGAGAACCCCTCAATATTTTTTTAGAATATTTGGATGACTCGGATCGACCGTCTAATGGCCGGAGTTGACCCGGCGCAGCCGTCGGTCCATTTTCGATACGGTATCCATCGTAACCAATACCACTACTGTAACCCACAGTATGGGAACAGAGCAAACAAGAAGCAAACGGCCTCTCTGCAACATTTGGGACCAGTTTTTGGGGCGAATGAATTTAAGGCTTCATGTGGAATACCTAAAAGGCTAAAAGCCTGTCAGATCTTTGAATATTTTAAGAAAAATTATTTTCACTCTCCCCTTTTAATTATTCATAATTCTTTTTTTATTTTTATCCATATAAATTTACTATAATTATTTTTAAATGTGTGAAAAGTGTATTAAATAAAAGACAATATAGTAAATTCAAATGAATAAAGATATAAAAGGGACTGTGAATTGTGAAAAGGAAAGTGTGAAAATCAATTTCCTAATTAAATTGTTTTGTTTTTTTTGTTTGACCAGTTTATTCATATCTCAGTTAACTCTAGAGATTAATTACATCGTCTACTAACGAGAGCCATTTAAAAGCCAATCTTTAAGTTGTTTACTAACGAGAAATATAGTTACATTTGCAAGCTTCAAGAAGCTGCGAGTCCCTTTTCGTTGGCATTTCATTTACACATATTCTTTAATATTTCATTCTATCAAGTTTTAATTTTATTCCACAGATAAACCCAAGGAATTGGCCAAATGTTTTCGGACTGAGTTTAGGGGTTTGCCTCCTCTTAACATCTCAAGTTTGATTCTCTTTGCCATCAACCCTTGGGGTCACCTAGCTTCCACATGTAAGCGTGTGAAATAACTGCAAGAGCAAATCAGATACACACTACATTACCAAAAAATAAATAAATAAATAAAACAAGATAATTTTATGCATAGCTCAATTGATCTGTAGGCACAACTTTTGCTTTCTGAGCAATTTGTATCAGTCCATTTGACAAAATTTTTGCTTCTATTTTTCTGCCAAAATAATCTTTCATATTTCAAAAATCAGGAAAATATGAAAAAAATTTCGGTGTCAGATAATGGCTTTGGAATTCTCCCAACGAGAATTGATCTATTATTTCAATTGTCTCTCTCCAACCGTCGTGATCTCCAATTCCGTGAACTGTTGTTCCCACTTCTTATCTTCAAACATTCAATACTGCCAGCTCCCCAAATAAAAATAAAAATATCTATCTGTACTGTTCCAAAAATAAACATCTACAATTACCGAAATACCCCCCGCCATCGGGTCCTATAAATACCCGCCTTGACTGAAGCTAAGTTTGCCAAACCAGCACCCCAAACCCACCTTTTTGGAAATACCTCTCTCTCTCTCTCTGTCTCTCTCTCTCTCCCCCCTTCCCCCATCCCTCTCTCTCTAGACTCTCTCGCTTTCTCTCTCTCGACTGAACCGAACATGGCGCTCTCCTCCAGAAGAAAAACCGGATCAATCCTCCGCTCTCTCTCTCCGACGCCGTCGTCGTACTCCGCCTTCGCCTCCTCCAGCTCCACCTTCTCCTCCCGCTCCACCGCCACCGCCACCGCCGCCGCCACCTCCTTCTTCCACCGCCCGACCTCCCCGTCGTCTCAATCCGTACGGTTCTCCCTTGACCGTCCCACCTCTCCCAGCCGTTCGATCTCCTCCGTCAAAACCCAGAGCGGTCGTCCGATGACGTCATCGTCGTCATCGTCGGCGGCGGGAGGTCACAATCGGAAGAAGCAGACGTGTATGTGTTCTCCCACGACGCATCCTGGCTCGTTTCGGTGTAGCTTGCACAAGAACGTTAACAGCCACCACCACCACCACAGTGCGGCGCCGTATCCGTCCAACAGGCTGAACGCTCGTAGATCCGCGATGACGAACTCGCTCGTAAGAATCGGGACCGTTGAAGGAGATCTTGTGAAGAGGGCTTTGGCGGCTCTGATTCGGCCCTCGTCGCACCAGCAGCGGCGGCGCGTGGGGTTCCAGCCGAGGCGCAGCCGGCTTTCCGTCATGTCTAAGGCGGAAGAGCACTTGTGATGATCGATAAAGATCGTGACGCCCCATAGCCAGAGTTCTGGTAGATGTCTAGATCGGTTGTCACAGGTCACATCTCATTGGAACTTCACAATTAGCGTGATTTGCCCTGCAGCCGTGTTGAGATGGGTGACCTACAGGGGAGCTTAGGCGGCTGAAGCGTATAATATTCTATTTCGCACAACCCTTGTTAGAGATCCTGCGGCGCCTGGAGGCGTTGATGGAAATTCCGGTCAGGTGATGGCGGTGCTATGAGATTCCGGTGAAATCCTCGACAATCAGACCGGTGGAAGCTCGGAATTGCCTGCAGTTTTTTTTTTGGTGAACCAGGCTCTCTTGAATTCAGGATCTACGAATCCTTCTTGTACCTATATACATACATAAATTACGTATATATATCCTAATCGAAGCGATTAAAGGCAATTTGAGATTCTTGAACCTTCAAAATCCCCACTAAAATGGACTCTAAAACCCTTAATTATTATAAATTAAATTGGATGCTCAAACATTCATGTTGTTTAATTGATTCCTAGGGTTTTGGTGTTCTGGCACATCGATCGCATGGCAATCGTTCACATATAACATTCCGTCAGTCGTCGTTCGTGTTCCCTCCGTTGCGTTCAGTGATTTTCCGTTTGCCTCCTGTAGGTACTTGCGTCGTAATTTCGTTCGTATTCTTTGCTCTTCATTCTGCGTATATACGCCTCTCCACACTCGTATTCGCCGCGTACGTTGTACGTCTTTCATCAAGGTGAAGTATTTTTCCTCTGCTGCTACTTTTTTTTTTTTCCTTCGGCATTTTTGTTTTTGTTTTTGTTTTGGCCTTGAATTTAATTTGTACTTGTTTTTTTTCTTGGTTTTACGCAGGTATTAAAGGATGCTACGGAATCGACGATTCTGCCCCTGCATTCTGCACACAAGAGGTGATAGACAGCATCCCCTCCGCCGGAGGAATTCGGATTCCAAGAAATGATCAATGGCCGAATTGACCATTCTGCACCTGCTTTGCAAAGGTGTTTGGCAGCATCCTCTCCCTAAGGAATCGCATTTTGTTCACCTCCACTTGAAAACTTGAAAGGATGAACATTATCGTCCTTACTATTAATTGAAATAATGTGAATCCTATTACAAAATGATGTCATGATTACAAAAAAATGTATTACATGACAAGTATGACATTATTTTGTAATGGGGTCTATACTATTTCAACCAATGAGACTTCAAGGAAGGTGAACAAAATTGCACTTCTCTCCAAAGGAATCCGGATTCCAAGAAATGTTCAATTCCGACTTTGGAGACCAATGGACGGAAAATAAGACATTGGACCAGGACTGAAAAAAGAAAGCGACATTGGACAAACGGAAACGGGCCAAACAAAAGGGGCCGACATAAAAATATTATGGAGTAAATAGACTAGAAGGATATTTCGGCTCCATTTCAGAAACCTTCTTAAAAAATAAATACTTATTTTGGAACTTTTCAAAGAAAAATAAGAAGTTTTGTTCTACAAAATCCAAATAAGCAGTTTATTTTACATTTTTAAATTTAAAAATAACGTAAATGAAAAATAATTTTTTAATTTTTTTGTACCGTATTAAAGATCTCAATGTGATCTATCAAACAAGATTCATATTGATAAAAAAATTATTTACATAAACATATGATTTTTTAGCTTGAAATTGCCTTAACAAAAAAAAAAGTAGTTACTTCTTATTTTGTGGAACAAGCTTTATTATTAAACAAAAAAATAAGAACTTATTCAAGTTCTGGAACGGGCTCTTAAAATTATGAAAATTGATATTTGTGCTCTCTTTTTTTATGCAGGTGCTCTACTTTGTTTATATAATTAACGTTGAAAGTGGAGCACTTGCATTAGATTGGGAGCCCGAATATCAATTTCCTAAAATTAAGTGGTGTAGGTTCCCAAAAGTTGGAAATGATACGAAAATGGCTGATCCGTTATTGGAAGGCGGGTTTATGGTCGAAATATAATGGAGGTGCGCCTGGCTCAAATATTTAGTTCTAAAAAAACAAACAAACAGAGACCGGGACAATTAAACAAATGAGTGCGAAATTTAAAAATGAATTTTGAAAATGAAGGTATTTTAGTTTCCGTTTGTTTCGATTCCATGTAAAATACTTCTATTTTTTCAGAAAACAAACTTCATAGTTTTATTTTTCAGTGTTTGGTTAACACTTGAAAAATACCTTAAAAAAAGGGACAAAATAGTGTAGAAAGAGAGGGGGGCTTAAACAGTGGATAAATTTGATAATATTGAAATTGAACGTGGGTCAAAACTGACGATAAATGAAATTAAGTAGTAAGAATTACAATAGAAGGTAGCGGGTTCATTTTGGAAAATAACATACGGAAGATTTGAGAGTAAATTATTTTCATCCAATTCATGGAAAATGTTTTACATATAAATATTTTTTTTATTTTTTACACAACCTAATACCGAAAAATAGGTAAAACATTACCGGAAAATATTTTACGCCCAAACAAATGGAGCCTAAACTTGGCGGATTTTTTCCCCAAAAAGAACGGAGAATACGCCTTTACTTAGATAATGTATTTTAAGTAAATTATTTATTTACTTATTGATGCCAAAAATTTCTCTCTGTGAAACCTACTAGAACGATGTAGGTCGTTTGTGGGCCTGGAAGGCTGGAAGTAAATGTTTTGAAGAGTTATGAAATGGGTTGGTGGGTCCGGAGTGTAGAGTATGAAAAGTAGCTTAACCCGATTAAGAATTAAGGAAAAATGACGATTAATGACGTGTTTTGATAATTAATATCCGTCAAGGACATTTTGTTCATTAACAAATATTATTAGCATGTCCTTGAAAGGTATAAATTATCAAAACATGTCCTGAGCCGTCATTTTCCCAAGAATTAATGGGTTGGTGGGTCCATAAGCTCTCCCTATTTTTTCTTTAAAAGAGTTTTAACCAATATGTGTCCTTAACTCGACGTTGAAATTTGAAATGTGTGCATCAAAATTCAACTAATTAAATAAAATTATTATATTAGCTAATTAACCAATTATGATCCTTTGATCTTCCAGCAAAGAGTGTGCAAAAGTATCCTGTAACCAGTTAAGTTTAGCAAAAAAAAATTTAAAAAAATTCTATCCCTGAAGAAATTATTTTGTACAAGTGATAATGCTTCAAGAGCTAGTATAAGCTAAAATATCCTTTGACTTTTCTATTTTCTTAAGTCTATCTGCTCCAACTTGTTCTTTCATGAAGCTTAATTTGAAGAGTCATCTGATCAACACACCCAAAGGACTTCTATTCTAGCTCAATAAAATACTATGGCTACTTGCAGATGGTGTGAGGTGTGCATTAGTTGATAATTGATATGGAATCAAGAACATGCATATTGCACAAAAGAAGCCAAAAAAATATTATAGAAACCAATTTATCAACAAATAAAGTATTGGGTATCAGTTTCTCATCTATGTATGTATTTCCTCGTCCATTCATAGGAGCATTTACATATACTCCCTCCGTCCGCTTTTGTTGGTTCATTTCGGAGATTTGTGCCATTTTTAAATTATTTTATCTTTAAATTTATAATATTTTTCATAATTTTGAAAACTTGAAATTATAAAATTAATTTAGATCTATCAAATAAAATTCATATTGCATATTTTTGTAATCTATATTAAAAGATATAAATAATTGAAAGTTGAACAAACTCCAAAAAAAGACTAACAAACATGGATGGAGGGAGTATCCAACCCCTGATTAATTTTGGAGACTAGTCTCATTTCTTGACTAACGGACCCATTTAAAATCTTGGAATTGGTTGTATCAACTTTTCATGGTGTTAAGAGTGGAGTGGGGTTTTAGAGCATCCGCAATGGAGTTTGGTATATTTGTGTGTTAAAATATGTATTAGAATAAAAATGGGTTCCACAAGTGTGTGTTAGAACATCTCCAATGAATTTGGTAAATTTGTGTGTTCAAATATTTGTTAGGATAAAAAAATGGGTCCTACAACTGTACATTAGGAATAATGGACATTTATATTTTATGGTTAGAGTTTGAATTATAAAGGTGTGATCCACTTATTATTTGTTAGCATAGTAATTGCTAAACTTGACACACATGCTAGCACATTACAAAATTTAACACAATTTAGCACAAAAACTAATGCAAGCATTGTGGCACAAAAAATATAGTTTTATTTGTTAAGTCTTAACACACACAATTAAAACACTAATTTAGTACACTCATTGTTGATCCTCTAGAAGTGTAAACTTCAATTACTATCATATAGGATGACAATAAAAAAGTTGTAAAAGGTATATTGTCTCTATCCATCAAAATCAAGACCCCATCATCACCCGTATTTCAAGCGAAGGCACTTTATTTCAAGATAAGGTTAGGAAAACCAACAATTGACACTCACATAAAGGACAAGACAAGGAGAAGAAAAAAAGAAGATAAGATGCTTTCATAGTGGACCATATATATATAAACAAAGGACTCCAATAGGTTTAAAGATTTTAAACTTTTCATCTAGCTAGTTTTATTGGTGGGAACTTGTCTAATTTCCATAATAGGGATCTATGTACGTGCCCAAAGCCACTAGCTAGTCCCCAATGTTTGGCAATCTAATTTTGTTGGCTTGTTAGAGCATCGATCTCTGGGTAAGAAGTAAAATTTCATAAAGAAAACGTACTCTGGTGACTCATGTGATAAGTTAAAGATTTATGTAATAAGAGATTTTTCAAATTTTATTTAATTTTCTCACCTTTTTAGTATAAAGAACTCACTTTGTTCAAGAAATCAACAATTCGCCAATAATATGCATTAAAGTTTATAAGGTAGCAATTTGAAGAGTGCTTTCTTTCGCGGTCTTGAGAGATTTGTACCAATATAGTGCAACAAGTTTGGTATCTCTCTTGGAGAGTGTTTTGCTTATGTGACTCTTCAAATATATAGTTTGGTTTTGGTTTTCCTACCTCCTTGAAGATGCTCTTAGAGCATCGGTTCTAATCCATAGCAATTAACCAATTACAACACTGTTCCTCTACTAATTTTTGAGAGATTAATTTCTTTGTTTATTGATGGAGGACCTGATTAAAGTAACGACAAATGCTCGAATGAAGTAACCCTACAAGAGTTGATGTTTGCACATACAAAGTTTCGAACTTGAAACCTAGAAGGGAGTAACCTCTTAAATTTAAGTCTTGACTGTCATGTCAATCCCATGGGATTCCTACTCTGTGTGTGTGATGGAAAACTATTCTATGCTGAAGAAAAATACCCCAATCGTCCCAAGAATCACACAATGTGCGAGTCTTCAATCGGTATGCTTCACGTAACTGTGTGATTGGAATAAATGTAATTATCGAGTCAACGATCATACTAATCCATAAACTCCTACCTTTTTAAATTAAACTTCCTGTTATACCCTAAAGTCACATGCATAATGCGCAGACAGGCGTAAGCGTGGGCGTGAAATTGTCTTTTACAAGCCTCTGAAATAACAAAAAATTATAAGAGCGAAAATTGAGAGCGTCACTATAAGCAAAAATTGAGAACGAGAGTAAAAGTATAAAAGATTATGTGTCGACTAAGGTTATATACCTTTGACTACTGCTAACCTCATCATTCGGTAATAGTACGTACTACTGCAATAGAAAATTCTTGTGAGTTGTCAATACAATGACATAATAGCATCGATCTACTAGTAATATTTATCTTGGGATTGTTGGATCATTGTCAAATGTTAAATAACTTCTTGAAGATATAATAGCGAGTTGGGATAGTGACCATAGATTTCGGACTCATCTTTTGAAAACGTGTTTGATTGCAGGATAAGAGGAGTTTGATTAAGGAATTGGGAAATATATGGGCACACATGTTTTCCCATTGTTTGGGAGCACTCGATTATGGCCTAGACTACCATAGCGGACTAATTTGCCAAACTCAATATCTCTTACGAGGGACTAGCTAATACCACAATGACGAAAGCGGCATTAGGCAGTATTCTTTTCCCAACCAAAAAAGATTTTATTTTTCACATCATATGTATCTCATTTCTCGAATCAAACAAATATAATTTATCCTAGAGTTTGTATAATCACATTTGTTATCTTGGAGGCTTAACATACCTCTTTTTTCTCCATTCTTAATCTTCTCTTCTTTAATTATAGTTACACATTCATAGTTTGATTAGCAAATTAACATGCCTAGAGGCATTTGATTTAAATTTGAATGGTGAACCAATGACTAATTTACTAGTATTTCAAGAGATAATAATTACCATGTACATAGAGAAAAAATGAACAATTGCACCTGAGGAATGATAATCAAGATGCACAAAATTTCAAGAATCAGACATATAACCGTGGCGGGACCCAATTGGCTCCTCAAAGCTGGAAAAGCAACTGATTAATTTGGCAGCCCAACATGAATGAGAGATGGCCCACCTAATTGGTTGGTTTGGTTGTCGTTATGGGATTGATTTTTCCTAAGTTTTCGGTAAGCGATATTCTCTCTGTCACTAAATAAATATTTAACGCGCAAACTTGGGCTAATCTCAGCAATTTAAGTTTCACATTATTTTTTGTCGCCCCTTTTTCTTGTACAAATTTGTATAACCTTCTTTACAGTCAATTGCAGAGGAGAGCCGAATCTAAAAAAGACAGACATGAGACTGGTCCCTTCAGTTCCGTGAACTTGGCCTGATTAAAACCATCTAGATTACACAAACCATGCACCCAGCTGAAACATTAAAAAGAAGAAGAAGAAGGTATTACGGGAATCTGGAGTGAAAAATATTGTATTATGCAATTGCACTATGATATGCAGTTGAATTGAATCTAGACGAATAAGGTTTTTTTTTTTTTTCTTTCTATATATATAAAAATCTACTTTGGGTGAGAACCTTAAACACACCATCCTCTTATCACGTGAACGTCCACACCCTTCAGGTCACTCGCGTGAACTTCACCTGATTAATAAAACATTGGATTACCCAAACTATACAGTAAGTCTACACTTCCCAATCGGAATCCCGACGCTCCACTGAGCACACTCCGGCCACCGGATGGCCGATCTGATCCGTCCAAAAATTCTAAAAAAAAAAACCGAGTGGGCCCCGCGCGAGAATAAATGGCATCTGACGTATGAAAGTGGCCGATCCAAGCACTCCATTCTTGGCCGATCCAAACACTCCATTTTTGGCCGATCCAAACACAAAAATGAATTTATTGGATCGGCCATTTAAACACATTAGATGCCTTTTATTTTCGCATTGGCCCACTAGGTTTTTTTTTTAGAATATTTGGACGGATCGGATCGGCCTTCCGGTGGCCGAAATGCCTCGGGCAGGGCGTCGAGATTTCCTGATCGGGAAGTGTAGACTTTCTATATACCCCGTAGTACTATTTCACTCCCAGTTGAACTTGGCCTGATTAAATAATATATATTTTTTTAAAACGGGATGTCCGGACCAGCTTGTATGAACCTCAATTAATTTCGGGATCCTGAAGATAGCGACCGGATATAACCCCCAGTGCCTCAAGGTTTGAAATGTTTGGTATTCGTTGAAATGGAATCTGTGACCTCATGGAGGAGGACTTATTATTTTGTCACAATCACTTGGCTGAACCTCTTGGGTACTTATTAAAAAGTATTATGGGAAATGTGTGAAATATAATAATATTATGCAATCTGACATGCAGTTAAATTGAACCTAGACGATTCTAAGGGCCTTTCTAAAGTCTATTTTTGGGTGACAGATTTTTTAATCATAATTTAGCCCTCGTTGGTCATTACAAATTAAGTCCGGGAGAAATACTTTGTATATGGAGTATATATTTTTTATAACTCAAATTTTCAGGTCAACTTAAGTGTATTTCGGCTAATCATGTATTGGACCAGTTCACTGTCCACTCGCTAGTGTTTGAGTTAAAGTCAAATCAAAACTCTGTGTGAATTAATCCTAAAAGAAGTAGTAATAACCCTTTGAGAGGTTTCGAACCACAAACTTCAGGCAGAAGCAAACCCCGGAATATATAAACAATCATCCTATTTCTACATCCACTTACACACCCACACTCACAATAATGGTGGAGCCCGCACACACTATACATCCAGTGTGTGCGGACCCCACCTCTATTATGAGTATGTGTGTGTATATAGGTGTGGAGTTAGAATTTTTGATATATAAATGACAATAGTTAAGCCCACACAATCCTCTTGTAAAACTGTCGGTCGCCATTTTTGTTCAATTGAAAAAATCTTATCAATAAACAGAGCCGTTGTACTTTTGATTACCTTTTAAACCGAAATTGTACTTGGAATTGATATACTCATCCTATCTTTTTTGAGACAACCCATGTGAAGCAGTGCATGCATATGCCACGTAGGATTGTATTGGATAAGGATAGTGGTTCTTCTTGTGTCACAAGTAGGACCGTAAATGAATTGAGCAGCTCGCGAGTTTGGTTCGGTTCAATTCGTTAAGCCTCGGTTCATTTAGTAAACGAGTCGAGCTCGAGCTTGAGCTCGAGTTTTCGGCTCGTTAAGAGAGGCTTGGCTCGATTAAAGATGTTCGTTTAGTAAATGACCAAGCTTGGCTCGATTAAAGAGGCTCGTTTAATAAATGACTAAGCTTGACTCGTTAAAGGTTCGATTCGTTAAGGCTCGAGCTCGAGTTTTTAGCTTGTTTAGTAAATGAGCCGAGCTTGAGCTCGCCGAAGCTCTGTTCGGCTCGGCTCGTTTACACCCGTAATCACCGGGGCTTCCAATATTTAGTGCAAACAAAAAGGTAGTGTATTGTTTTGAAGCAATGAAACGTGCATAGACACATCTGTGCAGTTTGCCACCGTTTAACTCACCAATTATTCTAAGGTGACCATGTTTTCAATACCACATGAGTTGTCATTAGTGCATAATTGGTGAAATAAACTGTTATGTTTGATGCAAGAATGACAACTTATGTGATATTTTAAATATAGTCACTACATGCTTCATCATCTGCACCGATGTCTAGCACAGAGACTTTCTCATGGTTAATTAATTTCCAAGACTACCACGGACACTGACCATGAGGGTACCGATGGATTTGTGCGGCTCACTTGAGCGTCCCACGTAAATGATTTGAGTTGTTTATTAATTTAAAAATAACTTTTTGAGTTGCCAAAAAATATAGCTCTAAATTAGATAATTAGTGCTTGATCCAATTGTCCAAGTTTTCTTTAATATTCATTTAGGAAAATGAAAACTTTGAAAGATTTCAATCGTCATGTTTATCATCCTTAGTCTTTGGAGAATACTTCAAGCTTTTCAATTTGATCAAGATATTTTCAAGATAATGATGTCCTTTTTGATCAAGATATTTTCAAGATAATGGTATCTAATTGAGGTTTGAACTTTTGGAAATACATGTTGCACTAAGTAATTATAACCCCAATATTGAACAGCCATCTCATGATGATCAGTGGGCCACCTAATGAGATGTCTTAAACGTCAACTTGGTTATAAACATTAATTTTTTTTTTATCAAACTTGATTAAAAAATTTGGTCTAAAGTGTTGATAAAAATTTTAAACCGGGATCAAATTCTCACCAGGCATTAAGAGCACCTCCAACCCTTAACTTCATATTGGAGATGTCAAATTTTTTTTGAAGGCTTACGTGGCATTTTGGCATCTCCAATTTGACATCAAAACTTTCTTTTCGAACCCTTTATGCCAAATTCTATTTATGTCAAACGGTCATTTTTTGACTATCAAAGTTGGCATGAGAAAGCTAATTTGCCTTCAAATCCATGTGTATTTGGCATCAAAGAAAGTTGATAGGTTGGATTGAATTTTTGTGTCAATTTTTACCATTAAAACGTCCACGTAAGAATTGGCATCTCCCATTGGAGATGTTCTAAATGGCAGTGCACTATTCAGTCTCTTCGGTCCCCCTTTTGTGGGGTCTTTTCTGGGGCTATCAGTATCATATTTTGAAGGTCTTTGAGACATTTTCATAATACAAAAAATCATAATAATCGAACATCAATCAATTCTTATTAGTATTATTATTATTATTATTATTAGTATTATTATTATTATTATTATTATTATTTATTTATTTATCTTTGCCGTGCATGAATGGTATCATCTCAAATAATATCAAGGTCATTAACCAACCCTTATTAGGTGGCTAATCGAACGCATTTATCTTAACATATAAATCAGCTTTAGTCAAGTGTGCCAATCTTTTTTTATATGTGTTTTGAAGTTGCTCAATATCATACATACATAACTTATTATCCTTGATCGTAGCAACAAGTATGTAATAAATGAACGATCGCGGTTGTCAAGGTTGACCTCAGAAAGGAGTCCAACAACACCTTCGAATACCTTCTAAAGACTAGAGAGGATCTGATTCCTATAAAATACACATGCATGTATGTTTATGGAGCATAATGTGCTCGATCATTATTAATGAGTCGTTATTTGCCCTCACTTTGTACAGAGCAACCAATAGGCAAGTAGTAATACTTATGATTTAAATCGCCTGCTCTCTTCTCTCCATTTTAATGTCTTTTGATAACTCAGTAACGATCTAATGAAAACTTAACCCCCCTCAATCACAATACCCACAAGTCTCACCACCTTCCCAATCCTTACCCAAAAAAACCCATCTAACCACCCAACCGAAAAGTACGTACCTTTCCAAAAGTAAGTGAACAAACTCTAGCGGATTTCGGGGGCGTTCCGGTTTCTTAAAAAAAAAAACTTTTAGAAAAGGAAGGTAATTTCAAGCTCAAAAATCATTTGTTTACGTAAATAATTTTCCTATCAATATGGATCTTATTTGATAGATCTCATTGAGATCTTTTAAATGGTTAAAAAAATTTGAAATATTATTTTTTATTTTCATTATATTTGAGTTTAAATTACTTTTTTTTTGAAAAAAAAAGATTTGAAAAGAAAGCGGAACGGGGCCTTCATAAACAAACCCTTTATTTTCACTTTTTCTTTGGCTTTAATAAAAGAAGATCACACCCTTGTCATGAATTGAAAACTTGACCTAAGGACAAAGCAACCCCAAAAACATTTGGTTGAATTCCTTTTTTTTTAGTCCAATGGGATTAATAAAATCAAACAGGGGATTCATCCAGTATTGGGCTGCAGGGTAACAAAGAGGAAAGCAAGACACAAGATATACGAAAGTAACTTATTATTTTGTCCAAAAAATGCCACTGTCTTTTCATGGTGGAATACCATTTCCGAAGGAGGGAGTACTAAATGCAACCACCTCAATTACGAACACACAATTGAAAATTATTGAATGCAAAGAGTAAAGCAAGACACAAGATATACGAGGTTCGACAACTGTCTATTTCTCGGGAGCGACACCAGCTCACAATTGATTGATGGAAAAAACAACAAAAAATTCTCTCTCTAGAGTTACAACAACTTTTCACTCAATATTAGGAGGTTCTAATCCAAATAACGATTTAGAAACATATTATAGGCTTTGTCCGTGTTCTGACTTTTTTATTTTCCTTTTTCCGCAAACTGTTGGACTGACTTTCTGTATAAGCTGGCCTGGACCTCGACAGAAACAAGCCTCTGTAAATACACACAAAAAAACGGCCTTAGGTCAAATGCCGGCCTGGTGCCCGGCAAGAGCCGGTTCCGGCTCTCCCCAGCAATAGGCTTCACCACCTAAACTAACACAAATTTCATGTGGGTTTCATATCTTGAAACATTAGAGACCATAGTGATTGATCTTCAGCACAGCCAACCATCTTCTTCTTGCAATGGTCACCATTCACACTTGGGCTTGAATCCCTAGCATCAAAAGCCCAAGACGCATCTGGGCTTTTTTTGCAAATATAAAGCCTCTCCTCCAATCTTCGATCCAACGGGCCGGATATCGTTGGGCTCCTGTTTATTGACATCAACTTCTCTTGTAGTTTTCCATCAATAGGCCCAGAGACACTCATACACCTACTTGTAACCATCAAGTTTTCTTGCAATCTCCTGTCCAAAGGCCCAGACCTCATAATTCTTCTCCCATTTGTGGCCATCACCTTCTCATGGTTGAACTCCTTTGAACTGTTTCGCTTCCTCAACGCTCCGGTCCAACGAGCCCGGAAAGGGGTCAGGTCGAGCCCGGCTTCGTGGGCCGAATCTCTCGGAAAAGCCCACTTTCCGAAGGTCTTGGTAATGGACCTCTGTGCCTTGTTGATGGCCAAGACGAGCCTCGAGACGCGACGTGATCTGCTTTTTTCGACCTCCTTCTGGGCGAGCTTGAGGATCTCTAGGCGGTGTTTGGCGACAAAGATCCCCATGCTCTGTAGCAATTCGTGGTTGAAGGATGGCACGTCCTCCTCTTCGAGCTCGTTGCGAGAGAACACGATCGCGTACTCGTAAACAAAAGGGCGGTCGAGGGCGGTTTTGGACAACCAGGAGAACCAGTAGTCCATGTCTAGAGTTTGCCTTTGGTTGATACCTTGATGTATACATCTTTTGGAGGTAACTCCTTCTGCTAATATACAAAGAAGTAGCTGAGGAGGAAGAGGAGTAGATGGGTATGAATGGGCTAATTAAAACAGAGCTATACTCTTACTTCCCTCTTTATGGAAAATAGAATTGGTAGCTAAGAGTTGGGAAAATGGTTCATGATTGTGGATCATCAACATTGAAAACTTACAGGCCTAGCTCACGTGCCTCACTGAAATGGATGAGTACTATGTTGGAAATGTTAGGTGTGTAATTAATCATTTTGTAACTATGCATCGACCTTGGTTCTAAAATCTCGAACTAATTCTATAGATTGGTCTAAGGATCATCATTTAGCCCAAAGGCCCGCGGCCCACCTTGCCCATCAGGCTTTTACCTGGTCTGTAGTTTATAATTGGCGGGCTCAGGTCTATGAATTTTTACTCGGCCCGCCCGTAGGCTTGGCCCGTGAGCCCGCCCGGTAGCCTGCCCGTGGTACCCGCCCAATAGTCTAAAATCCCACAAAATCCTTTCTTTTTTCCTTTGTCCAAGGAAATGTAAACCCACCCGGTTTTTGGCCCGTTAGCTTGTGGGCCGGGCTTGAGCTTCAATTTATGGTAGGTAGTCTGGTCCGAAAAAAGTAAGCCCGGTCGGCCCGACCCGATGATGACCCTTGAGTTCACATGAATAATTTGTGGGGTCGCAAAAAAGTAAAAAGTAAAATTATCAAAACGTACCGACATCATGTGGGGCCCATTTTTGAGTCCACACGAATAATCTGCACTATTCATTCATTTTAAAGTAATTTATTTGAATTGATCCAAGCTCCTAGGACTTGGAAAAAAAACAAAAAAATGATCCAATTTTCTAAGTCTTTATTCAGATGAATGATTTGAATTATTCGTGTTGGACTAAAAAATAAGCCCCACACATCGTCTGTACATTCGATACCCCAAGAATCGGTACCCCTAGTATTTTCTTAGAAAACTTGATTATCAAATCTTCTAATTGGGGAAAAAGGAAAAAAGTGGGAAAGTCAGAAGTCAGGAGATCGGAAGGCCCATGAAAATCGACCGATATTAGTGAATTTGATTTGATAAATCACGAAATATTGGAGTAATTGAAGAAATATCAGGTAGCTAAGTGTATATAAACTTGATTGGAGGGGGCACTCGAGGATTATTTGGTACTACTATTTTTTTTTTTTAACTAAGCAACAATCATGCAACCAAGTCACTATTGGACTTGATTGTGCAATTTAAACCTCGGGAGATCAGCATAACAATCCACTGTCTTGGCCTCCCACTTAAATCATGATTTGCCTTTTAGAGGAATCAAACTTTACTACGTTGCAAGCGCAAAAACGCCCTTACTATATAACAACCCATGGATGGGTTGTAGTACTACTATTTGTTTATTTATTACTCTATTATTATCGGCTGAGAAGTAAAACCCCACCAAAGTTAATAAAAGCCAAAGGACTACGGAGTCTGGCATTCACCTGCTGGCTGCTGCTATTGAGGCACGTGCAGATTGCAACCAATAAACTGAGGGAAGGGATTAATGATCCAACAAACATGACCAAGAGGAGTACAAGAGGCTTGAATAAAAAAATTTCCTAAAATTGGCAGAGCTATAAATTTAGACATTCTGAGTTCGAAACTTAGCCACCTTTTGGAGCTAGGTCATGTGAGAGAAATCTCTTATATATGAATCATCTATTCCCGACGTGTATGACACTGTGACCTGTCTTTGACCAGATAGGAAAGAAGAACAGTTGAAATGCGCGTAAGCCATGGCCGGGACACACACCCCCACCCAGAAAGGAAAAGAAAAAGATAGGCATGGTCGAGTATGTGAAGGATTGCCTCCATCCTACGTTGAACATTGGTGGGTATTTATGTTCAAAATTTGTAGATGGGTCTGGGCCCTAAGGAGTATCCTAGTTTTATATGGGCTTTGTGGCCCGCTGACCACATGCGTGCAGACGTGCGGTACTGCAGCCAAGACTGGACTGGGCTCATGGTATTGGTCCTTGAGCCTATTAACCTTATCTCTTAAGTCTTTAACTCCCTAGGGGCTTTAGGCCTGCTGGACTTGGGTTATATGCAGCTCTATAGTTTTTTGGAAAAATGACGACTCATGACGTGTTTTGATAATTAATACTCGTCAATGACATGCTAAGAATATTTGTTAATGCTGAAAATGTCCTTAGCAGATATTAATTATCAAAACACATAATTTGCCATCATTTTCCCTAGTTTTTTGGTTTGCAAGAGTTGAAGAGTCTGACACTTACACTCAAGGCCATCTCCAATAATAGAGTTAAGATCAAATTAGTTCAAATTAGATCAGCTAGTTGATATTAATGTTTTGTGTGTCTCCAATAATGTAATTAGCTTATTGTTAAAGTGTGTAAGAAGTCCAAAAAAACTAAAGTCAGAACATAGCTATGAGAGGTGCAGAAATTGCAATTAAGTGGGCCCCATTACTTGGATGTGAACCACGTGTAAAGTAATCCGGCTGGACACGTCTGTCTCTGTCTCTCTCCCTTTCTAGTTGGGGATGAAAAGATACCAAAGAAGAGACGAATTGAAAAGTACAATTATGGAACATACTTTTGGTTGAGTTTATATTTAATTTAACACAATGCTAGTAATACTACTGTAACACAAACAGTCAAACACATAAACTAACTAACTAACGATAACTTAACTCACATAATTGGGCCCCATTTTTTTTTTTATTACTTTTTTGTGTTCTATAGCAGCACATTTTTAACTCCATTATTGGAGATGGCCTAATGTTTTGCAATGTGGCTGCACTGATTAGAAACAATTTCTTGAGCTGAAGGGTTTGGTTACCAAACTAATTACTATAATATGATGAATCGTGCAACTGGATGGTCTCCCTTATGCGCGTTTAAATTGGCACCCTCCACCTCAATTTTGACACAGCGTATATTCACAACTCGATCTAGAGCTTCTATAAGTTTTGTTTCGTTAACAACGTAGTTTTATTTTTCGGAGTTCAGTGTAGTACGACTGCGATTGTTGAAACTAATATATTGAATCCTAAAAGATAGACGTTGACAGAATTCTCCGATGCTTTCGGTTATAAGCCTGCGAGTTTGTTTTAGGATACCATATGAAAAATGAGCATCGGTTTGCTTATGGTTTTTCTATTTTTGTGTTATCTTGATTTTTGTTTCCCCTCACCAGTTTTGTTATCATAGTCAAAATTGGCATCCTCCATTTCATTAAGCTCATTTCATTCCTCATCCCTCTACCCGCGAGAGGGTACAACATATGTCACGACGACCTATAATTCTCTACAAGTCTTTTACGATACTATCCAAAGAATTAAGTAATAAGTACGACACGAAGATATAAAGATTGACCCCAAATTAACCACAAACTTAAACATAGCCGGTAAAGGAGATGGAAATAAGCCCACCACAGAGAAAAAACAAAGAAAGAAAACAAAATTGTTCATCCAAGGAAAAGATGCAAGAATTTTGACTAATTGAGCTAGTTTCAGTTGGTTGTAAAAGAAGTACGTTGGTTGGCTCACCGTAAAATAGGACACTTGTCCAATCTAACCTCTTGATTCATGTCGAGCTTTCCTTTCTTTCCATTTTTGCTTTCCTTGTGTCTATTATTCCACAACACACCCAGCGCATATATCTTTCATGTGCAAACACCTTACAAACTAACACGTATTTCCTCCATGCAAATATATATGCTTTTTTTCTTACTTTTCAGCCCTTCAAGTTTTTGGTCAAAATTTCACTGTGGCTATGACTATGAGCACTAAAAACTTATTTACATAATTTTTTTCCCCAATCAGTACAGTAGTTGACCCAAAAACATTTCCATAATATCATAAAATGCCTTAATTTTTGTGGTGGAATATTATTACAAATATAATTCTCTTAGCTGAAAGAATTCAAAGTTGTAACTATCAGAAATCTTTTATTCTTGGGAGACAGACGTCGGCAGAATCTTTCAACACTTTAAGTCAGTGAATTCGTTTTAAAAATACTGTGTGAATCACAGGAGTCGGTTAATTTGCGTAATTGTCTATGATTTTTCTATTTGTTTATTATTATCAAAGACCAAATTAAAGGGGGGGCGGGGGGGTGGGTGGGTGGTGGTGGGTGAAAGCATTTCTATTCTACGCTCCAAACACGCAACATAATGCGCCGGAATCAGTACAAAACCCATCCCCGTCTTTTCGATTAACGAACAAAACTAACTTCTAGGAAAAAGCCCGTTTCTAGAACAAATCTCAGCCAACCCTGCCCCTCCGCCTCCGCTC